>JAQGBR010000552.1:0-12399 GCA_034698525.1 Achipteria nitens | reverse complement strand
CTTTTCTTAGTTTTTTCACTGCAAACAAAAAAACAGAAAAAATTAGCGATTATTTTGATATCGATTTTGAATTTTTATGCAAAAAAACTTCATTTCAAAAATGAGGAAAAATAAGTGGAAAAAAGTATTTATTAATTATGTAATTGTTATCAAAAGTATTGCTTAAATCATATCAAACATAATAATCATTAAAACAGTTTATCATAACTAAGAAATATTGTCAACAATTAGATAATAGACATTAAGAATCAAAAGGAAAGGCCTCTCCAAAGCATAGGACTATCAACTGTTTGGCCATTTTGTGAGTCAAACACAACACAAATTGAATGGATTTGAAATAAATAGCAAAACAATAGTTAAAACCAATACCTGACTGTCTGTTGAATACATTCTTTGATTTTATCACTTTTATTGGGATCAGACTTAAGAAGTGATTGACTTTCATTCGACAATAGATTGAGTTTAGATTGAGTTGACTTGTGTTGAGTCGCCATCAGATCCGATGAGACTTTTGTTGACTCACTTTTGCCATCATTTATATGATTATTAGTGTTATTATTGGACAACATTTCTGTGACATTATCTGAAGTAAATCGCGATTTAAAGTCGATTTGATGGCAATTATCGATCGATTTATGGCTGCGATCGTTAGTAATGAGGAGTGAGTCTGAGTTGAGGTCTAACTGCTGTGCATTTATAGCACTGATAGCACTGGTCGTCATCACAATTAACACTTTTCTCAATATTATTAAACAAAATATAAATATTAACAAAATTAGATATAATCTGATCCATAGTCTTATGCTGGGAGTTGACCATCAGATCTGACATCTCAAAGCCTCACCATCTTGTCTACAGTGTCTACAGTGATGTCTACACCACTTGTATTGCCTACAGATATCTTGTGTATAAGCATTGGCCAAATCAGCTGTTGTTCACTGAGTGAGCGCTCTCTCACTCACTCCACAAAAAAGACTCAAAACAAGTGTAGACGTATTCAACACAACCATTACATACATTACCCTAACGTTAATAATATTTTAGATTTTTATATCGACTTATAATTTAAATATAGATTAGTTTACTCTTATTTATCGATCATTTAATTAAAGTTAATTTATTTTCCAGACATTCAATAAAATTATTTAAAACACTTTTCAATTGAATATTGACTTTCCGTTCGCATATTTATCTGAATTTGATTCACACAAATAACTCTTTAATTAATAAACATTTTTTTCAATCTAAAAGTTATTTACAAAAAAATATAGAGAAGTGTTGACGAAATTATAGTAAGTTTTGGTTTAGTTTAGGTCTTATCTGAAGTTTTGTCTCTAAATTATTTAAGAGCTAATAATTAGTAAATGACATGAATTGCCAACAATTTTAAATCATTAATATTATAATAATTACTGTAATTTACCTCAAATTTCATAATGATTTCACAATTCTTTGAAAATTCACCAGAATTTGTATTAAATCATTAATAGTTTAGTCTAAAAGTTGTCTGTTTATAATCAACTTTTCTCTAATAATATTAATTAAAAATTTTCATCATTAGTCTATTCTTGCAATTAATAATAATTATTATGTTGTAATCATTTTAAGTTAATCCAGCAATATATTAATAAATAGATCACTTTTCAACTTAATTCTAGTTATGTGATATTGTATCATGTACAATTTAGTAAACTCATTGAAAAAGATAATTTGCTTAATGATTGAATTATAAGAGTTGTTTTATATGATCATGGTCATATTATGCCATTTTAAATGACTTGGTTTAAATAAAGTAGAAAAGAGAGGAAATGTTTGGTTAAATAGTCACAAAAATGACGATTTTTTGGAGTTTAAAATGTTTTTAGCAATTATTAGATGACAATCAAATAACTTGATTTCGCCGTCAATTTTCGAAACTAAACTGATTTTTATTGGTTTAAAATTTAAAACTTATGGCAATTCTTAAGATTTTATTAATTTAATGATTTGGAGGACACTTTCGTTTTCATGACAAACACGATTCAAATTATTTTTTACAGTTTTATATTCCAATTAAATCATTTGAATTAGATTTGAGAATCGAAGGACAAATTCCAATATAACCAATCACCTTTTTTCAAACTCTATAGTCTATTGAAGATTAGTTATCAAAAATTTGATAACAATTGGCAGTAAATCATTGGATTAACAATTATTTTAATTCACTTTAAATTTGTTTAAAATAATTTTTTGAATTTTTCCATTCATTTATAATTAATTAGTAATTTTGAAATTTATTTTCAAATTCATCCGACAAATATCAATGAGTTTTTTATTAAAGTAATCAAATCTATAAAATTTAAAATTTTTGGTTAAAAATTACTATTTTTTATAAAATAAAATCTAAATTCAAGATAAGGATAGCCTTCGAAAAACAATTAATTGAGAGATAAGTTTTAGTGTCTTATATTTGAAATTATCATTTAATGATTTGAGAGACTTTTTGGCGCTAATGACGACTGCTTTGACTTTGGAAGTGCTATTTCTAATCAAATTATGCAATAAAAACATTTATAGCTTCAGACAAACTAAAAGTCACTTTGAGTTTGAGTTTTTCACCAGAATTTTGAGTCAAGAATATATCATTGAATCTTAATTTGAATTCTGGTCTTTCATAATATGTATTTCCAACTAATTGTTAGAAAAAATCAACAAAATGTTGGATCAAATTAACTGAAAATGTTTTTAAAAATATATAATTTTTTGTTGAATTAATACTAAACCAAAACAAATGCCAATTAAACCGTGAATTTCATCTGAAATTGTATTTATAATTATTATTCAGATTTTGATTTAAAATTATTAATTTTAATAATAAAATACTGATATTAAACGCAAATAATAGTTAGAAAAGCGTTATATTTAGTTATTTAGTTATAAATTTAGAAAAGTTTTTAAAATTCAATTAATGGCTTCAATTGTTTTTATAAAATGAGTAAATAATTCTACAAAAATATCGTACAAAAAATAATTATAATTATTATTATTTCATCAAATAATCATTTGATCGATATATTAACGAAACGATTAAAAAATTTGATAATATATTAGAAAAGTTTAATCTGAATCTGAAATAATCAACGCTTGGAATGACATAAAGGATATCAAATCAAATAAATAGTGTTTTCATTAAAATTAAAACAAAAAAAATTAAATTTCTATTTAAAAGGTTTTTATCAATATTTTCAACAAATTGTTATGAATTCTATTAAATTTAAATGAAAGGCATTTTAAAAGGCACTCAAAATTATTAATAGATTTGATTTTTTCTAATAATTGTTGATATCCTCGAAATCAATAAAAAATATTAATATAAATTGGATCAGAAAAAAAGGACTGGTATTCAATTGTTTGGACAAATAATTTCGATAATTTAAACGACAAATCAAATGAAATATATTTATCTATCGATTGTTTCGTCATATCTATTGTGTCTTTAAGTGTCTATTGATTGTCAGCAAAGATATTATTTTATATTAAATTCAGAAACAATTTAAAAATAAGTAAAACTAAAGACCAGTCCATTTCTTATCCGTTCCTTTTGAATAAAACTTATATAATGTATATTAAAAATAAAACTTTTAGAGTATTGAACAAAACCAGACTTTCGATTGTTTTTTTGTCGGTTCGTTGGCTCTCAAATGATGACTGCCTCGAGTGGGGTTCGACGCCTCCTTTTAATACAAAAATCAATTTTTAAAAACTTAATTAAAACAACACTAAAAGAAAAATAACAGAATATTTGAGTCATACCTTCTGTTATAATCAAAACCATTAAAAGAAGAGAAACAGAGAAAGAGTTGAATAAAAGTCAAATAAATTGGAAATTAAAAAAGAAATTAGAATTGAGTGAAGAAAAAGAGTTTTAATCAAAAGGAATGGAGAGAAGAATGAGAGGACTCACGAGTTTTTTCTCCATTTTGGTTTTGATGTCTTTCGCTAACGTAAAGAATGCTTCCTCGACGTTGACACTGGCCTTAGCACTGGTTTCCATAAATTTGATGCCATATTCGATGGCCAACTGTTCGCCTCTTTCACGAGAGACTTGTCTGCGGTCGTGAACATCACATTTGTTGCCTAAAATCATTTTTTCGACATCACTGGAGGCGTGTTCTTCAATATTTCGGATCCAATTCTTGATATTTTCAAAGGACTTATCGTTAGTGACGTCATAGACCAACATAATACCCATCGCCCCCCTATAGTATGCAGTGGTTATCGTTCGGAACCTCTCCTGTCCGGCGGTATCCCATATTTGAAGTTTAATTTTCTTTCCGTCCAATTCTATGGTTCTTATCTTAAAGTCAATACCTATTAATCAAATCAATTAATTGTCATTAAAATCAAATTAAAACCAAAACTCAACGAAATGTCAAAATTGTTGACAACTTTTAAATCAATAAATTTTAGATAATTTTAAACAAATTTTGGATAATATTTAAAATAAATAATAAAATCAATGAAATGTCTGACCGATTGTTGAGATAAATGTTGTATTGAAAGCGTCTTCAGAGAAACGGAAGAGAATACATGTCTTTCCCACTCCTGAGTCACCGATTAATAATAATTTGAATAAATAGTCATATGTTTTGGCCATTTGTTTGAATTTGAAATTAACGAAAAGATTTATCAATAAATTTGATTACAAATCAATAATAAATGGTTTAAATAAATAAAATTAAACACAAAATTAATTAAAAAATTAAGAAACAAATGAATGAATGAATTCAATGAATGGCAACGTTTACACCAAAACCAAACAAATATATGATTTGGGGACTGTCTCCACATCTGACTATTAGTCATCACATTATCCCTCTTTTCAAGTAATTGACAATTGATCAAGATTGTTTGCTTGTCTGTTGTTTGCTTGCTATTTGTCTGCTTAGACACTCATTTCTAATATTAATATTAATGATAATAAATTAATTAAACAAATTTCAAAATAATAATGATTTTAATGTTTAAAATAGTTATAAATCTATAAAACATTTTCGTTCTCATAGACCGAAGCGATCCCTTTTTGTCCACTTTTGACGACTGAGGCCTCTCTATCGCCGGCATTGACTTCGAGTCCAAACCATTTATTTTTATCGAAAACTTCTGTTTGAATCAACTGATAACTTAAATCACAGATTTCAGGCTCTTCTGAATCTGAGAGGTCTGCCTCTATATTGTCGTTCCATTGAATGCCTCCGTACTGTTTAGGAATTCCAGACGCGATCTCAAACTCAGTCCAATTCAAGACAGGCAGACAATAATCAATTGAATTGAGAGCAGACGAACAAAAACATGAGTTAATGACAACGAAAGCGTTGAGTTCTGCGAAGTTTCCTAATTTGTATTCATCGATAGTCTGCAAAAGTGATATCAAATATATTTTTTTCTTCAATTTTTTGCTGTATTTTTTGCTCTCAGAAAAGAATTGGTTGACATTCGGTAAAGGATTAGTGAAAACTACTCCAACCGATTGACAAGAATTTAGTTTAAACTTTTCAATTAAAGCCACTCTTTTTCTGAGCTCTTTATCCGCATAAAACACAGTTTTGGAGCTGTCCTTTAAATCTATCTCTAAAAGTGTAGTACTACTCAGTTTTAATTCTAATGACAAACAACGGCCCAAATAAATGACTAAATCATAGTTTTGTATTTTGTTTGGCAGTAAAAAGGGACCCAAAACTAAAGAGCTGTCTATTTGTTGGTTTTCTAATGGATTGACAGCAGTTAAAACACTTTTAATGAAATTCCATTTATTGGAAACTGCATTGAGTTTAGCCAAAGATATGTTTCCTTTTAGTTCACTGTTTTCTTCAAATCTCTTGATTACTTCCAAAGCGATTAATGTATTGGAAGTGTCGTAAAGAATGATAACATTTGTTGAATGCATTTCAATAATTGAAGATTTGATGTAATCTATTGATTCGTTTCGAACTAAAATTAATAAAATTATTAATAACTTCTAAAATATATATTTAATAAATTCATACAATTATTTGGAAACACATATAAAACGGGTAACGAATCGGAGAATTGGGATGTCGTCAGACAAACGCTTCCAAAATATATAACAGAATCGACTGTAGATTCGTTTAAGTGCTGAGCAGACAAATAGTCGACACAACACATCGTTGAGTATGAGATATAAAAATTAGTTTTAGTCTCTCTCTTAAGAAACAAACAAATTCTAGAACTGTATTCTAACGACTCTTTTGAGAATTGCAAAGAAGTCGACCGATAATTGTTTTGTTTAATCCATTCAATACATTCTCTGAGTTCATAGATTTCACACAATTTTTCTTCAGTAAACTCCATATCTATTTGACTTTAAACAGTAGTTTCGGCAGTTCTTTGAATTCTGTGTGAAAAGTAACGAATTGTTCGCAAACAGTGTTGAATTGCTGTCAAACTATTTAAAAGAAAAAGTTATAAAAATATGGCATTAAATTAGAAAACAATATTTAGAATAATTAGTCACTCTTTTAGTGATGCAATCATTGGGTTGTAGTCAATATTTGACAACATTTACTACTATAGAGAATAAATGCAAAGAGAATGCGCGATAGGAATGTCGAATAAAAAGGTGGTACTAATTCAAGGTAATACTATTTTTTGCACACACTATCACTGCATTAATCTGTTTCTGGTTTTCATTTAATATTTTCATTTATTTATTCGAAAAGAACTTTAAAAAAAACAATGAATTTTGTGTCAAAAATTAAAATTCATTAAACAAATGTTTGTTCCGATAATTTTAGACTCATTTTAAATATGTTTTGTTATTTTGTTTCCTAAAAATTCTATTATTATTTGTCGAAAGAAATATTCTTATGGTTACAAACAGTAATAAAATGTTTGTCGTTATCTCATAAGAAATAAATCAAAAATAAATTCATATTCACTGCAAAATATGATTTAATAAATAATATGATTTAATTTATTGCAATACTTTTACTTTAAATGATTAAAATATTTTAGTGTTTATTTAAAACAAAAGTTTAAGAAAAAAATGGAAAAAAGTGTTGAAAAAGTAAAGACTAATAATGAGAGTGAGAGTGAACTGGAATTACTACAACTCTCAAAGAAATTCTTTAAAATGTGTGGAATTGTGTTCAGTGGTTATCTGTTTGGTTGGACCGGAATGAGTATTGCGTGGCCTCTCATTGGAGTCTTTGTTTACACTATTCGTTATAAATATTATAGAAAACAAACAGAAAAAGTTAAGCTCCAGAGGAATATCGCCTTAAATGAAAAATTGGCGATTACCTGTGCCGTTAAAGACTTGCCTTCTTGGGTATACTTCCCGGTAATCAAAATTATTACCTTTTATGGAAAAATTTAATTTCAAATAATATTATAATCATTTTAATAATGAAATTCCAGAATGAAATCATTAAAAGAATATATATTTATCTCATATTTAAGTTAATTTAAAGAAAATAAAAACCATTTGAAGTTCACATTAAATACTCGAATATTAAAGTCAATAGTTTAGCAAATTATGAATAAAATACTTGAAATAAATCAAATAAATTATAAAATTTTAGGACACAGAGAGAGCCGAATGGGTTAATAAAGTTCTTAAACAAATGTGGCCTTTCATTGATGAATATACAAAGACTTTAATCAAGCAAAGTATTGAACCCAACATCGCTTCATCACTTCCAGACTTTTTAAAGAGCTTTAGGTTCGAAAAAGTAGATTTGGGGACAGTTGTAAGTCAATCATTTTTGATCTTATTTTAAATAAAGGCTACAAAAATAGTCTATTTTAAGATTAAAAATAATAAATTATGTCAAAGAATTCCAAAATCTATACTTAAATATTTGAAAGTTTGTGTTATCAAACATTTCTTATTTATATAATTATTTCCAATTTATATCCCAATAATTTATTTGCAACAAAAGCCGTGTCGTATAGGAAGTGTCAAATGTTACGACGAAAACACTTCGAGGAATGAAATAATATTAGACATTGAATTGATGTAAGTCTCAGATAATTATTAAAACAATTGATATTAAATTAAATATTTTAATAAATTCTAGTTATGCCGGAAATTGTGACATTCAAATGAGGGTAAAGGGCATGAAGTTTGGTATCAAAGACTTTCAATTATATGGAATCGCAAGGGTAGAGCTCCGGCCACTACTTAAGGACATGCCTTTAGTCGGTTGCGTTTCATTCTATTTCCTGAACTCTCCGGCCATTGAATTCAATTTAACAAATTTAGCCGACATTTTAGATATGCCCGGATTGAGGTATTTCTCTGATTAACTATTTGTTCAAATGTTTTATTAATATTTTGCAAAACTAGTGATTATTTGAGGCGTGCCATTAAAGAACAGTTGGCAGCATTTATGGTTTTGCCCAATAAATATGTCTTTCCTCTCGTAAATGATCTGTCGATGCAATCAATTAAGTTTTTACAACCGGTGGGAGCCGTTCGTATTGAAGTAATCGAAGCCAGGAATCTCAAGAAAAGCGATGTCGGAGTTTTGGGTATGGATTTAAACTCTGGTTCTCTGTTAGACTTATTATACTTATTTGTAGGACTCGGCAAAAGCGATCCATACGTAAGAATTTTGGTCGGAAGTCAAGAATTTAAATCTCCAGTCATTTATAATACGGTTAATCCTAAATGGAATTATGTCTGTGAAGTAGTGGTCCATTATTTGCACGGACAGAATATTGAATTAGAAGTGATGGATGAAGACCAGGGAAGTGCAGATGATTTCTTAGGCAGAACTTCTCTGCCTCTGAACACAATATCAAGCGATGGTTTAACAGAAGCCTGGCTTACATTAAAAGATACCAAAAAGGGTTCTCTTCACGTGCGGACCACTTGGTTCTCATTTAGTGATTGTATACAAGATTTGGATATTTCAGTGAAAGAAAGTAAAGAAATAAAAAAGAAATACCAATCGATTGTGGAAAGGGATGAATGCGATTCTACAGTATTTGGTTCAGTGGCCGCAGTTTTGGTATATTTAGACTGCGCTCGAAATTTACCTGTAATTAGTAAAACTGCTGGAGAACCCGATCCCTATTGTATTTTGACTCTTGGCAGAGAAAAAAGACATAGTATTGTTAAGAACTCGACTAAAAACCCCATTTGGGAGGAAACCTTCAACTTTCTGGTCGACGATTTAAACAAAAACATTGAAATACATTCAGAGATAATCGACAGTAAGACTAACAGACAATTGGGAACCACTAAATTGAAACTCGAAAAAGTAATTTCATGCGAAGAACTAAAATTCAATCAACCCCTCCCTATAAAAGGTCGCGGAGAAGACTGTGAATTAAATATTACTGTAATCATCAAAATTCTCAAAATGCAAACAATCAAAACATCAGCAAAACTTGTGGTCGAAGAACCCAATTCGGAAACTGAAGAAACTAATATTCCGACACTCGAAGACATCATCAAAGGGACAGTTCAGCCAATCATTGATACGAGTGGTATGAATACAGATGTGATCGAAAAGTCTCAAAATGATAGGAGACATAGTGTTAGCAAAACTAATGGGTTTGTAATTAATACAACTTATTGTTAATATATTAAACTTTTAGTAAAATATTCTCAAAAATTAGGTCAAAACCAATTGAAAACAATAGCGAAGAAGATATAGAATCCAACACTTCTTCTGATTTTCCAAGAGTTCAATTGTCAGTCAAAAAATTGGATTCAACAGAAAACAAACTAATAGTTATTCTTCACAGAGCAGAGTATTTATCTAATTATTTGATTTTAAATGATTAACAAATCATTAATTGATAGGAATTTGCCAAGAATCAATGATAAAGAGCCCGATCCTTATATCAAAATATTCAAAATTCCAGACAAAACTTCGCGAACATTAAGAGAAACTCGAATGAAATCAGACACCAAAAGAAATACCTGTAATCCTATATTTGATGAAAAGTAAGTGAAAACAGATTTTGTTAAAAGTATTTAATTTGAATCCATTTTAAACATTAGTTTCGAAATGGATAGCGATTGGGAGACATTCAATGGCATTGAAATTGTCGTCTATTCGAGACACAGCTCTTCGAGTATATTCAAAAAGAAAAGTAAAACTATAATAGGATTGACTAGTATTGAGTTGAATGCTCTCAAAGAGAGTGGTATAATAGAAGAGTGGTTCGATTTGGAACAGATAACAGATTAACTAAAGTCGTTTTCAATAAGAAGACTGAGTGCCCAAAATGTTTTAAATTTGATTTTAAAAAACTTAAGTTATTCTTCAAATCAAAAGATATACAAATTTTTATTTTTGCGATAAATTGTTAGGCATTGAAACTGATTTGTAATCTCAAAATGCATTCAAAATTACATTTATTATACATAAATAATTCTGTGCTAATCATTAATGGATAGAAAAAATTCTTTACAAATATAAGAGTTATCTGAACTGATATTATACCTCAAAACCTAACCCATAGAACGGAATCAACCAAAGAATCAGTGATTTTCCACACCATATATAAGACTTTAATATTTAGATTATAATCTAAATGTTAATTAAAGACCTGTTATTCGTTATTTTTGATCGAAATAACACTAATTGTTGGCAAACAAATAATTGTGTGGACTGTCTGTCCACATATTATTTCTAAACAAATCAATACATTTATTGTTTTTCGTTTCTGACATTAATTTTAATCAATATATAAATTAAGTTAAAATCAGTAAAAATAGTGATATTATGTTTTGTAAAAATATAGTCAAAGGACAGCACAATATTTGATCAAAAATTCGATTGGAAGCTGAGATAAATCAAATATTTGGGGAATGACTATATTCTAAGTGCCATTAAATGAAATTATAGTCACGTTTGGCTCAAAATTCTTGTTTTTATCGCAAATATTGTATTTAATAGCGCTTTGATATCGGAATAAAGATTTATATATTTATTGCTATCAAATATTTATTCGTATTTTCTCACAATTATTACGAAAGAATGAGAAGTAGTGGTGACTAAACTTCTCATTCATTTGTTAATAGAATCTCTTAATCAGTAATTATTGTGTACTTTTCAAAGAGTTTTTCCTGATTTGAAAGAGATATATGACTAATATATGACTCATATATTACTATAAAACTTAAACTCATATTTAAAACATAATTAAAAATTTGAAGACTTACTGATAAACGATTAGTTGGGATAACGGTATAACCAGACGGTGTCAATACCTGTGCCAATAGAGTCAATAGGTTTCCAATTTGGGAATGGGAACCGACACGCGATTATTGTGATCTGTTTTTTATTGTTATGGCAATCGCTTTGAATTTTAGTTTCAAGAGATGTCATCATTTGTTGGACACCGAAAATGACAATATTGTCATAATTGGAGGCATTTATCTGTTTTTAAATATAATTTCAGAAATAAAATAATTAAAACGAAGACATTATTACATACTTTCCACAAATCTCTGCACTCGAAATGAGTCAATCGATTTACTCCCAAAACTCTGGATCTGATCTTTGAATAGAAGACAAGCCTTAAGTGTAAAATCAAATAAATATATTAAAACAAATTTAAAGTCTATTCAAAACATACCACGGATTCAATTCAACGCCAAATGATTTGATCCCAATTTTAGCGCATTCTATGACCTGAACTCATAATTTGAGTTAAGTTTTAATAAAATAATATAAAACAAGACATACGAGTCTTCCGTCACCCGAACCCAAATCTATTAGAGTTTTTGGTTTCGATCTCTTGACTAAATGCAAGACGTGATTCACCTGTGAATCAGTGGCCGGAATATACGGTAAAACGTGTCGACGGAATGCCGGCCAAACGAATGGCAAACTAATGGCTAACAAACCAAACGAAACACTCCCGAAGAATGCGATACCAATTGAAGCGATTGTTTGCGATCTCTTTGATTCTAATCCAGAGTTTTGTTTATCAAATTTAATCGGATTTGGATTTAAATTATTATTTTGTAAAACCATTAAAATTAAATTTCAGAACTCATACGAAAACATGTGATTGTGATTCCGCACATCGAAGAGCCGCCCCTTTTATCATCCAATGCTTGATAAATTATCAATGATCAGCGATGGCCAAAATGACAAAGGGTAACAAATTAATATTTATTATTTATGGCAAGTTTTAAAAAATCTTATTATTATTTTACTATATCTTGTTAAAAATTGTCTGACAAAATAGTACGTTTAACTTATTAATGTTCATAATATACGTCGAGTGACAAGATTTTAATAAATGTTGAATAATATTGTCTAAAAGCTTAAGATTATGTTTTAATTGTAATTTTTTAATTGTCACTTATATTAGTTTTAATTGATACTGGTTACTTTAATTTTAATATTTTATTTACATGTTTTTAGG
>JAQGBR010000551.1:0-12401 GCA_034698525.1 Achipteria nitens | reverse complement strand
ACCATTGTCTGCAGTGTCGCTCTATGATGTGATCTGATTCTGGTGCCAAAGAAGTCAGTTACCATTGTCTGCAGTGTCGCTCTATGATGTGATCTGATTCTGGTGCCAAAGAAGTCAGTTACCATTGTCTGCAGTGTAAGTACAATATACAATTGCGCATTATAACTGCGCATTTCCATATTTTGTTACTTTCAAATTTTAGAATTTAATGACAACAATGCGTTTCACTATAACTTAATTGTTATTCACAACTTTCATAAAATTTTTAAAAGTTAGCAAAATTTTTGTAAACACATCCAAATTGCAATTGTCTTCAGCTAAACAGAAGAATGTCATCCAGAATCGTATATAACGGTCGAGTCTTGGCTGTGTCCACTTCCCAGAAGTTCAAAGGGATCAGTGAGCGTAAGGAATTAGTTGTTGTAAGCGACATTGGGCATCTTATTCGTGTCACCCTTTGGCCGCCTCACAACAAGACTGAAATAAGCCTAAACTCAAGAGTAGAACTGAGGCGCTTTCAGGTCTGTCACTTCATGGGGGAGTGCCTGAAGTCAATGTCGTTCAGTCAGGTAATTGTCGAGTCCCCCACTATCGTTTCCGAACCATGTCTCTCGCCTGTCTCGAGTATTATGGGAGGCTTTCGTTTCGAAGCCATATCTTCCATCAAAGAGAGAGTCACGGATGACAAGCCATCCTATGGTTATATTCGAGGACTGTTCGACAGTTATGACCGAAGTATGGCATATAATGCATGTGTCCAGTGCCGCAAGAGATGCGACGATGTGTGTCCTCAATGCGCGAAGCCTTGCAAACCATCTCTGAGGTTATCGGCTTATCTGGACTTGGATGGTGTGATGGCAAAGGTCACCTTCTTTGAAGAGCCAGTCAACTCCCTGTTTGGCAGTCAAGTGTCTCAAATCATCGAAAGTAAAGAAGGAAATGCAGTCCTAGAAGGCCTGTTGGATGGTCTCTGTGGCAAAGAGATTGGCTTACACCTGATGGCTAAAAAGGTGTCGTTTATAGAGGAGGACGAAGAGGTGACCTTCATTCAATATACAGCCAGAGCCCCTGTCTTTTACTTTGGGCCAGTTTAAGTAAATTCTAATAAAAGAGTTTAGAAATTAAATTTTTGTTACTTATTTAATAATTACTATAAATTGACTCATATATGACTAAATAATTATTTTTCCTAACAGGTCTATAGGGACTGGTATATAAGTTTTCTATTCAAATTTAACACATTTTGGTCTTTATTAGATAAACTTACCATAGTAGTAAAACTGCTTTTGGGTGTTTTAAAGAGTTCAACTAGCTCTTTAAACTGACTCATATATCATTGAATAATTATTTTCCTAAGAGGTCTGTATGGACTGATATTTGATTTCTCTTTTTCTATTCAGTGCCAGTACAATATACAATTGCGCATTATACCTGCGCATTTTTAAATAGGTTTCTATATTTTGTTAATTTCAAATTTTAGAATTTTATAACAACAATGCTTTACACTATAACTTAATTGTTTTACAAAACTTTCATAAAAATTTTTAAATGTTAGCAAAATAGTTGTAAACAAACATTTTGTAAACAAATCCACAACAAATATCTTCAATAAATTAGAAGAATATAATAATGGGTGACAATTACTATAAAAAACGGATGTCAAGAAACGTGAGGAAACGAGGGAGGCCCAGGAGTGAGTCATATCTCAATCGAAAAAAGAAAAGAAATGATTCTTATGAAAATAAAGTGATCGAATATGAAGAATCGATTAGAAGAGGGCCAACATTTGTGTGTATATCTTGTGGTCAACTTTTCAACAGAATAGGAATAAAGGTATGTGACATGGAGAAGTGTAAGAAGAGTATTGATGAAGCTCTTCTCTCTAAATGTATGGAAATGGTCCGATATAACGGCGGCCCCATTCAGTTCTGCATAACATGTCACAACAGTTTCTTTAAACTGGGACTAATTCCTCGATTATGTCTAGTTAATGGACTCCGATATCCTGAGATTCCTGAGGAATTAAAAGGTTTGTCTCGACTGGAAGGACTATTAGTATCACAGATTTTAGTCTTTATGAGAATATCTGAACTAAGACCTACTAGACAACTTCGACTCTCTGGCAATACTGTCAATGTCCCGATAGCTATCGAAAGATCAGTTGACATTCTTCCCAGAAGCTTTGATAAAAGCTCAGTAATTCAACTGGTCCTGAAAAGAGCGCTTCAACATAAGAGCCACTACATAAAAGAATATGTAAGGCCTTATGCCGTCTATAAAGCCGCCGAATATTTAGTACAACAGCCTCTCTTGCGTGAAGAAAATATCAAATTAGACCCTCGATGGCTTTTTGAACACGCTGAAGATAGAGAAGAGTTTGTAGTTGATAACAGTGATTTACAGGCTTTTGAGAATTCGGAAGAAAATCGTCAAAAGGGCGAAGAACAGGATCATTGGGATGAGACGACAGACGATGATATAGTCAACCCTGCATTGGATGAAACTCTTCTAAAGGAAGAGTTATATTTCGCCCCGGGTGAAAATTCAAGACCAATTGCAGTTACTTCTGATCCGTTTTTAGAGGAAAAGGCATTCCCCCTGATTTATTGTGGACAGAAGTTCGAATCATCGGTCAAAATCTCTTACAATGACCGGGTAAAAAGTGAGATTCGAAGGTTTGATAGGCGGTGTTGTGTGCCAGACAAGTTGTTCGCAATGATGCGTAAAAAAGAAATCATAGGCCTGGACAACTCAATAGGGATTTACTGCAAAATGATCAGTAATTCGCAGATGACTGTGAGTCAAGCGTTGAATAAAGATTTCGTGGAAAATCTTATAAGAAATGACGACGCCTATCAAGTATTATCGACAGATCGTCTTTCGCCAGTATATTGGAGTCGGAAAAAGCGAGAGCTAATGGCTATGATCAGAACATTAGGCATCCCGACATTCTTTTTGACGCTTTCCGCAGCCGAGACCCGCTGGCCAGAATTATTAGTATTACTGGTAAAGGTCTTAAAGAATGGGGACATATCTCAAAAGGAAGCCCTCGAATTGTCATTTGCCGATAAGTGTCAACTTATTCGTGATGATCCGGTTACCTGTTCACGGTATTTTGACAGGCGAATTAGAGAGCTCTTCAAACTCCTTAAATGTGAAGAAGGCCCGTTTGGCAAGTATAGATTAGTTGATCTATATATTAGGATAGAGTTCCAACACCGAGGATCTCCGCATATCCATTCGTTACTTTGGCTAGAGGGAGCCCCTAAATATGAGTCAACCTCTCCTCAATCAAAGATCGCTTGCGAAAATTTCATCGAAGAGTTTATAACTTCAAGCCCACAAGAAGTGGAACCTGAACTGTATGGGTTACAGGTTCATAAGCATACCCAGAGTTGTAAGCGGATGAAAGGCGATTCTTTGTTCGTGTGCAGATTTGGCATTCCGCATTATCCAATGCCGAGGACTGTTATCCTGGAACCCCTTAAGGAAGAGGACTTATATGACGAAGAAATCGATGCGTTTCCTTCCCTCTTGGATAAAGTTCAAGCCGAGCTGTCAATAATCGCTGCTAAGTTGAATGACAAGAAAGGAAAATATGTAGTCCCATCGTTTGAACAGTTCCTTCAACGAATTGGTTGTACTTATGAATCATATGAAAGGATGATTCGGTCAAAATTGATGAGAGGAAAGATATTTCTTAAGCGGTCACTTAACGAAATTCGAACAAATGGATTTAATAGGGAAATCCTTCTGCGACATCGAGCCAATATGGATTTACAGTTCGTGCTGGATCCTTACGCTACCGTCCACTATATTCTGGACTATATAAATAAGTCGAATAGAGGAATGTCAAAGTTGATGAAAGATGTTGTTCAAGAGTGCAAAGAAGGACACTTGACACATCGTCAGAAATTGTATAAGATTTCGTCAAAATTCATCAATTGTTCGGAGGTCTCGGCACAGGAAGCTGTTTATATTCTGCTTTCAATGCAGTTGTCAATGGCCAGCCGCAGTTCTATTTTTATTAATACAGGAGACAAGGCTGAAAGGTTCCGTCGATTGCGATCGGAAAAAGATCTCAAAGATATGGATCCTGATAGCGCTGACGCCATGATGGACGGTCTATTGGAATATTATGCCAATCGTCCAAATAGCCTTAACCACATATGTTTGGCCGAGTTTGCTTCGTTGTATGATTATTCCAAAAGGAAAACAATCAAAAAAGGAAACGAAGAAACCGAGGAGAACCCTGATCTCTTTAGAGAAGACATAAGTGGGATAAATATTCAATTGATGGCTAACAAAGGATTTATAAAGCTTAGGAAAGTCCCCAAAATAATCCGATATCGGAAGTATAATCCGAGCAAAGACCTTATGAATTACATGAGGGAGAAGGTCATGCTCTTCATTCCTTGGCGCGACGAAGACTCAGAATTAATTAATGTGGACGTTCAGTCAAAATATGAATCGTCACTGGAAGACATTAAATCCAAAGAAAAGAGTTTCGTCCACGATGCCAAATATGATTACGAAGACATCGAAAAGAACTTGGAATCTGAAAATAAAGAGGAATACCAAAGGTCACAATTGGATCTAAACGATGAAAATGAATTCCAAGTTCTCGATCAAGTAAGGAATGAATTAAATTTCGAAGCGGAGTATAGAGAAGTTACCGAGAAAAAAGTCGCTGCGGGAACCTTCTCTTGTCCGCGAATGATAGAAGATGATTCATATAGTGAACTCATTCGTAAACTCAATGGAAAGCAACGGGAATTCATCCTTGGTTTGATGAATCATATTAAACATTGCGCGGAACCATTTTATTATTTCCTAACAGGTGGCGCTGGAAGTGGGAAGAGTGTAACAATCAATGCAGTTTACCAAACCCTTATTAGATGGTTCGCCAAACAGCCAGATATGAGGAGTATTGATAATCTCACAGTTCTCCTCACTGGGCCAACAGGAAAAAGCGCATTCAATATCGGAGGGATGACACTTCACTCGGCACTGGGACTATCTGTTTCACAGAGTCAAAAATCACAAAAGAAAATGAGTGATGAATTAAAAAGTAAAATGCGCAACAAACTATGGAATTTAAAAGTTTTGATTATAGATGAGGTCTCAATGGTAGGAGCGACTACTCTTCACAAAGTGAACGATAAGCTTCGAGAGATCTTTGAACGCGACATACCTTTCGCTGGCATATCGATACTATTTGTTGGCGACTTTAATCAACTAAAGCCAGTGTGTGATCGCTATGTATTTGAAAATACAAACGCTAGCGACTATTCAATTCTAGCTGGTCGTCTTCTATGGGAACCCGTTAAATATTTCCGGCTTACCGAATGTATGCGACAACGGGACGATCTGAGGTTTGCTCAGGCTCTCAATAACCTAGCCGAGGGAAGACAAACGGAAGAAGATATCAATCTTTTCCAGTCACGGTTATTTGATGAAAAGTCTCCAGATCTGCCCACAAATGCCATTCGACTGTTCCCGACCAACCTTCAGGTGGATCGATATAATGAGAAGGTCTTGCTAAGAGACAATGGAAATCCGACTTTTATTGTTGATGCAACGGATGACTGTCCACATCGATCAAGAAAAATTCGTTTTCAATCTCTAGAGATGGTGGCCAAATTAACAACACAAGAGACTGAACAAAATATTTAGTCCGAGCGTAGGTTAGGCGAGGATTTAGTGTAAATACAAACCCATATGTCTTCGATTTAAAACTGTTAGTCCAGTAATTAAATATTCTGCTTTGAGGTCAACCATCCACCAGGGATGGGAATCAGCAGGGTTATCTATTTTATCAAATAATTTATTAAAATCTATTAAACTAATGGACTGAATAAATGACTGACCATTAGTCTGACTGAGATATGGAGCATCGAATGGAACGGTATTTCGTTTGCCATCATTGGCCCGATCAGCAGTATATCGGATACCATTGCTTACGAACTCTGAACTTTGAGAACTTGGTTTTGCCAGAGCTATACTCGCTTTAAATTAATTTTAATTATAGTACACTTGACTACCGATATATTGGGGCCGATATTTTTGTTAACATTTATTAACTTAATATTAATGTTAAGTCAATATTATGTGTAATCAAACGTATAATCAATAAATAGAAATAAGGGATAACTCACTTCCATTTATTGTATCCTTATATCTGTCCTAAAAATTTAAATAAAAGAACAATCATTTGGTTAATAATATTTAAAAAGTAAAGACAATATGACTTACATAAGAATAGTAGACAAATCCGGTGTCGTTAAGGCTATTGACGTCGGTTTTAGAATTAAATGCTTCACATTTTGCCGTTTCGTCGGAACTTATTCTTAATATATAAACAGTTGGAAAGGAATACAAATATTGTAATTAATAGTACCGAAGACAATGACATCCATTGATTTGACTACAAATCGAAGCGCATTCCAATACTTTTCCTTTTCCTGGAATTCTTTGTCCGTCTTCTGTAAAAATAATATCACCTCTGGTTCTGACGAATGGCTTCGATATGGCTTTTGTCTTAAATACCAAACAATTAATGTGTGGTCAGACAAAGATTGGTTAGAAATTACCTTGTTTAATTGAATTAACAATAATACACTGATCACAAACTGAAAATTCATTTCTCAGATATAATCCGAATAATATCTGATTAATTCCTTTCGAAGAGTCGACAAGAAATGAGTTTATGATATAATTATAGATATATTATATCTGATACTATGACTCAAATAATTAGTAAAAACGATTTAAAATAAGAAAAAAAATCTTAAATTATAAGATATACTAATTTTAATTATTACAAGATTTGAGTCCAAAAAATAATGTTTTGGTAAAAATGTTAATTAATTGACACAAATGTTAATCGTTTTTATTATTATAATACATAATAATCATTAAAATAAATTTTTTGATATTAAAGTCTTTCATAAGATTATAGCAAATGTTAACATTAAGTACAATAAAACTCATATAAGACTTACAAATCATTGCCGAACCTCTCATTTCGAGTCAATTGTTCGTCAGAATTGTTTTTTTGATATTAGTTTTTAAAAAATAAGAGTAAATAAATCGCAAATTATTTTAAAATTAAAAACAATTTTAAACGATATGAGAGTCGAGATGTGAATAAAGCGATGCTTTTTGTTTGAAGCCATAGGAATGTGAACTCAAAACAAGAATTGCGAATCAATTTATGGACAATCAATGGTTTTATAAATAAGTTATTTTCAGCTATACTTCAAAATTTCATTCAAAACGAAATCTGTTTTTTGCTATAAAATTATTGAATAGAAATCTCGCAAAAGAATCGAAGCCAACATTTTTTGGATAATAAACACAACTTTTTTAGTGATCGATTGAAAACGAATGTAAAACCATTGGACGCAATGTTTACCACTCGGCGTCTCCAACAGCCTTCTGAAAGACATAATCCTTTCCCTGAAGATTCATAATTCCATCTTTTAAATGAAATTTCCATTTGTTTCGACTCCGAGTTATCTTTTTTATAAACAAATTATAAAAACGGGAAAAAGAGTTAAATATTGAATACTTTATCGTATTGACAGACGACTACGTTATCCGTTTCGAAAAGCTCTGTCGGGTCCTCATCACTCACATCGTCTTCAGAATTAAGCGGTTCCTTAAATATAAACAATTTTCAATATTTTGTTAGAAAATAGATAATAGCACCTCATCCTCTCCCTGTCCATCATTCTCATCATCGTTGACCTCATCGTCATTGTCTTCGTGGTCGTCGTCGTTATCTCTATACTCGTCTTCGTCGTCGTCTTCATCACTAGTGTCGTGAGCGCCGTCCAACTGCACCACTCTATTGGGTTGTGTCGGACCAGTTTGAGGAGCGGAAGGCCGAGCGATTTGCGCCGCAGATGCGTATTGTATAGTATTTGGGTTTAAGTTGACGTCTATTGAAGCAAACATTCAGTTAATTCAGAGATTATTGAAATAAATGTGAGAACTGACTGCTAGTGTGCTGGACAACAGTCGGTTGGCTTTGATTCAAGACATTTGCGGGGTTTGACTGGAAGTTCGCGAAGTGGCTTAAAAATTCAGGCGTTATATTCAGAGGAGCGCCCGACGAGGCCTTCAATTGAAACCATAATTAAATTTTTAAAAATAAAACCTTAATTGAAAACATACGACAACGAAAGGGCCGTTATGTCCCTGAAGTAACACTAGTTTGGGAGCATTGGTCGGCGCTGTATTCGTCTTTTGGCCGTCCGTTTGCTTTATATTGTGATATCATTAGAATATTTGAAATAAGGAAACACTTATATAAATACCGGTTCACTATTTGTTGTGTAATTAATACCGGACGCACCCAATACTAAGTTGGGTCCAGTCTGTAGTACTTGAGTCAGATTAGAAGAAACCGAATGATTGTTTGAAGACTGCATTTGTGGAGTCGAGACCTGAGTTACGTTTTGTGAGACCTGTTGTGGTGTTTGTTGTGACTGTTGTTGCGATTGTTGTGTCTGTTCTTTATTAGCATTTCGTGAAGAGTGAGAACCGGACACAGAATTGTTAGCTCTATTCGACTGTTTAGTAATGGCCACCGGTTCCGGTTCGCGGGCGTTATTATCCACAGCTTTTGTTTCATTAATTTTCTTTTCCCAGACCTGTTTCAAGTCCATCAGCACCTGTTCATCGACGCCATCGTCTAAGAAGGCTTCGCGAACATTGTTTAACACGTCTTCTATTACTGATCGGTAGAGTTTGGGCTAATTTTATAGATATTAACACTTTTTAATCATTTATTTTTAAACTAAATATAATTTTAAGAAATGAATGATTTCTAATATATTTAATCAAATTTTACTCAAATATTTGACTCTTTGTCACAACTAATTCTAATTTGAATAATTAATCTTGGTCATCTATTTATTCTATTTATTGTGTGCTAAACAATAGAATTCATTTATTTAATCAATTTTTATTTGGGTTTAAAATTGAATTTTCAATTAATATCTTTTAATATAAAAATTATGTGAATTTGACATCAATTTAGTGAATAGTTTTCAATAACTGTTTAAATACTAATTTTAATTTTGATATAATATTTGGGAAAACTTTAATTGAGTTTTGAATCAGTTATAAAGTTTTGATGCGAATAAAGGGTTGAATCCAATCAATGGATAAGACCTTGAAGTTAATGAAGTTATCGACAACTGATTAGAGTTATTGAAATTAATTCCAATAAAGTCTTTGTCATCACTGGTGACAATCAGAGTAATAGTTGTGCCACACTTTGGCCACGACTTACACTACTTTAGGCCTTAGACTCGACTGCATTACAATTGTATTAATGATTACTTCAATACAATATATGCTATTCTATGCTATACTTGTGCTGTATTTTAAGCAAACAATAATTAGTGCCAAACATCCCATTATCTCAATTCGGTCTTAAGGCTCACATAATTGTGGACATGAATGGATCAGACACTTACCACAGAGGCTGCTGCCATATCTGCCGTTACAAATAATTGGTAGATCAGTCTTTGTCGGGAAGTCGGGCCTCGAAGCCAACGATCGCACTGTCAGAGAGCTCTTTATATACGTTACAAACAGTACACAAGAAAAGGGGTCAGAAGGGGCGCAGCGCTGACGCAAACAACACTCTCTTTCAACATATATTACGGACCAAATATTTTTACTTTTGTCTCAAACAGTATTTCAATTAATTTCAAGTCAATTGTCAAATAAAAGATCAAATTTCATATAAAAGACTAACGAAAAGTCATTTATATATAATTTACTTTAATTTTATAATCAAATTGTGTTTAAAAAGGATTAAAATATTTTTATAAATTATTTGACGTTAAATATGTTTAAAATGTATTAAAAGGAGATTTGAGTCGACATCTATTGGATAGCATTTAAACTATTTTCTGATAAATATTTTGCGCCAATAATTGCTTTGAATTGAGTTTATCTATAAATTAGTGATAATTTTAACTAAATTTGTCACTAAAATGAGTTCCAGCGGACAACTTATGGATTCTTCTGATACTCAAACCATTACTAACAGTGGAATTGATTCGAGTTCGGGAGAGTCTAAGAACTATTGCGATAATTATTTCAATATCGACGACATTCTGGCCAACAGTCGCCGATTGGTGTCCACTACAACTGTTCCTCTAATAGGATTAGGCGGGGAATTGGACCCCAACGGCGATAATGCAAACATAGAGAGTGGGACCCGATTAGAACTTCCTCTTTGGTTGGCCCGAGAATTACATTCTGAAGGTCTGATTGACGTAACGCTTCCCAAAGGCTTTAACCGAACGTTTCGGGAAATATTGGACGCGGACTCCAATTGTGTTGATTTACATAAATTGGGTCCAAATTACTATCGATTTGGACAGCATTTGGCGGATATGAATCTCGAAGAAAGTGAAGACATCGCCAACAGTTTAGTCGAAACTTTCCATCAAAGATACCACCGATTAGTCAATTATTCTTTGAGTTCGACTAACGATAAGATTAATGATATCCAGAGTTTTATACAGCAATTGGATAACGAAGAGAAACAATTGTTCACTTCTGGCAAACATTCTTTGGATCAAATGAAGGAATGGGAGAACAGAAGTATAGAGAAAGTGGTCGCTAACGATGTTGTCCTCCATTTGCGTAAAAAGAAACGATTATTCAATGATGATATCCAGAGCTCTGGTCAGACATTGACTAACTCTCAGACATAAATTGTATTTAATATAAAATTTTTATTATTTGTTAAATAAAACTAAAACTTTAATCAATAAAAAGTTCAAAACAATAATTAATATATTATTTGATAAGAAATTAATTAAATTTAAGTGATTTTTGTTTATATCATAAGTTTGTTATAAGTTTTGGTCTTTTTTTGGTTTTGAATTAATGATTAAATAATTAGTGAATGGCTTTAGAGAAGTGATGTTTGGTATCCAATGGCAACGGATAGTGTCTGTGCGTACGTGAGTTTCTTTGCGTATGTTTTGTAATGAAGTAAACAAAACATAAAACATATTATCGTTTAATAAAACGATTACTTATTATTACTTCTCTTTTGATATAATAGTCTTAAATCTAATCGTCTTTTAAAGAGATTTTAATAATCGAATGAATGTTGGATATCATCCAATGAATCCGACCGCAAGTGATCCCAGTCTGGAATCACTGCGCTGTTGGGTTTGTCACAATCAGAAGAATCTTCTGCGGTGTTCCCGCTGTCGATCTATTTATTATTGCGGTCGTTCTCATCAACAGCTCGATTGGCAGAGACACCGCTCTTCGTGTCATCCTTTGGTTAATTTGGACATTCATAGCACTCAAACAATGTCTGTGACCGCTGTAACGCCACAATCAACTGCTGGCGCCAACTCTTGCGACCACTTAATGGCAAGCATTGGATCAAATATCGGCCAAAACTCAATGAATGACTTAAACTCTTTGAATGGCTTACAATCTTTGAATGGATTGGTTGACAGCAATCAAAATAATGATCACTTCAGACAAGACTTTATTCTAACAAAACTCAACTCTTATTGTGATTTAATTGTAAAGGATTTGAATGAATTTGGGTTCTGTGTTATCGACGACTTTCTGGACAACGGCTCACAAATTTTAAATGAAGTGCTATTTCTGTATAAAAATGGATACTTTAAGGCGGGAAAAGTGGTCAACAATAAGGTCCCGAACACACATCTAATTAGAGGCGATCACATCGTTTGGGTCGACGGCACCGAAAACTTGTGCTCTAATATCGGGTTTTTGGTACAAACCCTGGACTCTATTGTTATGCGCTGTAATACAATGCAAAGCGACGGACAGCTCTCCAAATATAGGATCAATAGACGTACCAAAGCTATGATCGCGTGTTATCCGGGAAATAATAGTAAATATGTGCGACATATCGATAACCCCAATAATGACGGCCGATGTATAACTTGTATTTATTATCTCAACAAAGACTATAATAGAGAGGTATGTCCTATCAGTGTTCACACATTTATCCATTAATTAATTGAATTGTGTGTCTGTGCTGTTAGAGAGACGGCGGTGTTTTAAGACTATACCCTCAGATAACTTCTTGTGTGGCAGACATTGAGCCCAAATTCAATCGCGTGATATTCTTCTGGTCAGACCGTAGAAACCCTCACGAAGTGATGCCATCCACGCGATTGAGGTTTGCTATCACTGTCTGGTATTTTGATGCAAATGAAAGGGAAAGAGCTCTTCAAAGATATAGACAGGAGAGTGAGTGAACACAAATTCTAAAATCTCTCAGAAATACTATTAATGTTTACATTCTTTTCTAAATTGAAATAAAGTCTTTTGGAGTTAATGTCAACCAAAACAATAAAACTAATAAAAACAAT
>JAQGBR010000550.1:0-12428 GCA_034698525.1 Achipteria nitens | reverse complement strand
TATTACAAAATAATAAATTCAATGAAAGCATTGTTTTGTTGTTTTGAAAAATTAGAGGCAAAACATGGTTATATTGAACCAAATACGCGGAAAAATCTGAGATAGCCACATGATAGTCCGCCCTCCCCTGATCAAAAATATACCCTCCTTTTGAATTTCCTAAAGTTCCAAGATAGTTTTTTTTCAATTTAAAATGTTATATTTATGGGTTAACATAAGCCGCAATGCACTTCCTACTACTTTTTAAATTGCTTGATATTATTTTCTAGCGCTTCATAACGTTACCCAGAGGTCGATTGAGAATTTTTCACTAATTTACATTAAAAGCCCGAACCCCTATAAAAAAAAGAATTATGTGTAACCATCAATTTAATATAAAAAGTAGTGGAGGCTGCATTATGTTGTCACTGGATCTTTTGATATATCGATTGACGATATGTTGATCAGGTGTTAGCGAAGGTCAGTCACCGAAGAAATGATTGTTGGGCGACCAGTTGAGAGATGTGGCCTCTATGAATGAGAGACTGTTCCACGTGTTGAGTGATTAGTAGTGAATGAGAGTGCGTGCGTGTGATTGTGTGGAACAGTAGAGGTGATGATTGTGGTTATGAATGAATGAGTGGATCAGTTCTGTGTTAATATCACAGAAGGTTATGGTCTTAATGGGGACTTAATTCAGTCAATTCATAAAATCAAATACATTTTATTAATGAAAATCAATGGTAACACAAAGTGAATAAATGAATTACAGTCTTTATTAAAACAATAGCATTATAATTGCATTGAATTACATTTTGATGTGAACTGATTTGAAGCTAAACTACGACTAAAAAGTGGTTAACATAGTATTGATATAAGAGTGCGGCTAAAGAGGTATTATATTACATATCAGATTATAACCAGATATTATATCACTAAAAAAATAAAAAATTATTTAATTTTTGAGCTCAATAAAATGTAGTGGGAAAGACATTGTGGCAAATAATTTCCCATTGAAATATTAGGATATCTAATTCAAAAAACTTACTTGAGATTTAATAAAAATTAAAGGCAAAAATTCTCAACCGACCTCCTGGTAACGCAAAGAAGCGCTAGAAAATAATATCAAGCAATTTAAAAAGTAGTAGGGAGGGCTTTGCGACTCAAAAAATATTAAATTTCAAATTGAAGAAAACCAATCAAGGAACTTTAGGAAATTAAAAAGGAGGGTATATTTTTGATCAGGGGAGGGTGGGCTATCATGTGGCTATCTCAGATTTTTCCGCGTATTTGGTTCAATATAACCGCAAAACATTTGAATTTGCAGTAAATTTTGTCTTTTTATTTCAGTTTTCACAAATAGATATTTCGGGTAAACCCAAGCCATGTATTGAACTGAAGTATAACACCCCATAAATGGTTAGTTTTTATTTAATTGTTTTATTTATTTATTTAATTGATTTTTGCCGTCAATACTAATAATAAATAAATTGTATTTCTTTTGATTTTTATTGTCTTTTATTTTTGTCTTTAACTGACATTTAATTGAAAAACACTTAAAATACTGAGACTTATGTTTAAATACAAAGTTTTTTGCGATAACTTCTGTAAAGCAGACAATAATCTATAAATGAATTATTAATTAAATTAAATAAAATAATAAAATGATTATAAATAAGAAAAATAATAATAAGAAATAATTTTAAGATCCAATTCTTGTCTCAAATAAGTCTTGTCTTATGAGTGAATGGTTTTGTCATCATTTAAATGACATTTACTAAAGTATTTCATTCGCAGTCATTTTTGACTCTTAACTTAATATAAAATCAATAATTATATGGAAACAAAAATAATTTTAATACAGTTTTATTCAAATTAAGAAATTTATAAAATCAGTGAAATCACTAATATTTTGATTATAATTTTTAGTTAAAAAATAATTTTCTTATTTATTCTTAAAGTTTTGACAAATTCTTTGATTTAATTAAAATGTTTGCAAAATATGTGATCGGATTTATAATTATTAATAAAAATCAAATTCAAACAATTGGAGTGTCTCTCAAATGCTGTTCTCATTGGAAGCGACCATAAATGTGAACAAATTATTAGTTTATGGAATGAATGCGTTTATGTCTTTTCAAATTATTTTTACTGAAGAATCTCTTTTGGCAGTCATTATAATCGCAGACATATTTCCTTTCCTTTAAATGTAAAAGTTTTCTGAACTCTGTCTTCATATTTCCAGCACTCGATTGTAAACATTTATGTGTTACGACCCGAAGAGCTGACAGAACAGACATTTCATTAATGTTTCAAAAACAGTAGAGAAGAGACCAAAACTGTAAAAATAGTGTGTATTCACTATAATTCTTAACGAAAATTATAATAAAAAGTCAACAATAATTTCATACGAAAATCGCATTTAAAGCTGAATAATATTTGTTTTGAATTATAATTTGTCAGATAATCTGTAAAAATTTAATTTAACGCTTAATATGCGGCACAAACTTTTCCATAATAGAGAATATCTCATTAAATTTGTTGCAACCTTCAAGAATAGTATAGATTAAGTTTTTAAAATTACGTCTTTCAGATTTAATAATATTGAATAATAACACTAAAATTGAGATTTCAAGGATAAATTACAAGTTATTTAACGACATTTTTACGCCAAACTTTCCTCAATTTGAATAAAATAAGTGAAATATAAAAAGTTTTTTAAATGACTTTTCTCATAGGCTTTTGTATTCAGATCTTTTAGGGAATTATAAAGAATATTCAAACGCAAGAAAAGTAATAAATTTTATTCTTCACTGAATATAAAGAAAAATACAAAAAAATGAAATATAAATTTGATAGAAACCTATGTTTTGTGTGTTTTAGTATTGATTTTTCAAAATTCTTTATCAAAATTCTATTGAAGACTCATTTTATTTGTTTTCATTCATTTTTCTTATTCCTTCACTACAGTTGTATATTCTGAGCGTTGAACTGAATTCTCGAATATTTATTTTATTCATCGATCAATTTTTATTCAAATTTAATGAACTCTAGTTTTTCAAATAAAAAACGAATCACAATAAATATTCTGAAAATATTCTGTAATTGACTCTTAATTATTTAGTCAATACATACATCAAATAGAAATTGAGGAACAATTCAAACACTATTATGAATTCAAAATGAAGAATAAATTTGAAATTTTCCTCACAAATAATTCTCAACATTTATCTCAATCATAAAAGAGGCTGAGTATAGGAAATGATAAACAGAATTTTCTGGAAACTCTCGTGTTATCTCAAACTAAAAATAACCAATGTTAATTCTGATTATTTTGTCGTTAATTTTATTTTAAAAGTAATCTAAGAATATTTTATAGACAACTACTCCGCTAATGACATCGATATCTTTTGTATAACATTTTCTGTTTAAAATAGAGAGACCTTTAATTTTATTTATTTTAATTCTTTTTATTAACGACAAAGAAATCGATTAGAAATTCAATTAGTTTTGACGCCTTTAATGATATTTTTAATGAACACAAACTTTTGTATTTGAGTTGAAAAAACTTAATAGAAATGTAATGAATGGATCGATTGCTTAAAGTTATAAAGATGTAGGCGTCAGAAGAAGGGCTTCCAGATTTTATCTCAAGCAGTTTTTGATGTCTAAACACAGACTAAATCCATTCATTTGAAGATTTTTCAAAAGAATTTTTGTTCCAAAAAAAAGAAGAATAAAATCCAAAGTTTTCAGACATCAAACAAATATTGTATTTATTTCCAGATTTGAAGATAACATTTCTATTAATATATTTTTTGAGTAAAACTAGAGCTCAATAAACACTAAAAGTTTTATTTGACATCAGATTCTGTGCTAAACTATAGTCTGTTATTCCAAACAAACTTTTGAAAAGCTTTTGACTGCTATCCAAAAGAAAACTTAAGACATTATTTATAAAATTTTCAAATAATTAAATTCAAATCAAAACTTTTGAAGAAAAAAATTACTTAAATTCTGTTTCTAAAAATAATCATAAATATTGAAAACTTGTTATTTCAGTCTTAAAATAGAAACAAACTTTAATTGATTAGTTTAACCACTAATCAATTAGTGGTTAAAAACATTAGAAAGAAATAATTCATGTAATCATCAGAAATCATGATTAGAGTAATCGTGGAAAAAGTTTTGCAACTTTTTTTTTGAATACAATTACTATAAATCTATTAAAAGACCTCTAAATCAGAATATTTTATGTTTAAGACTACAACAAAAACAATGAATTATTGCACAAAAGATATGAAAAGGTATTTATTATGATTAATATCACGGAATTTGTCATCTAATTGCTCAGCCATACCATATCATACCACACTAAGCGCCTATGAATCAGCGCTTAGAATGAAAACAAACCCGTCGTTAAAAAAAGAATAAGCAATAAAATTGCTGTATTGTAGAGTAATGCACTTTCAAGGGGAAGACCTTCAGAGAACCAGGAGAAGGGAAGGGGAGTCCCGGCCCTATTGTATGCATTTATTCAACTGTCCCTCGAAGGGAAAAGTTTTGCTTAAAAACTTGTTGTGGTGTGTGTGTGTGTGTGTGTGTGTGTGTGTGTGCTGTGCAATATTTTTCATGTGTGATATAATAACACAAATAACGACAAAATAAATCAGAGATTTTCTATAATTTTTTGTATAATTTTATTTCAATAGTTTTTATGAATGGAGTTTACAATTGAATTGAAAACGCCTTCACTAGTTTTTTAAATGTCTTGTGCTCTGCAGTTAGAGAGGAAAACCACAGACAGTATTGTTTTGTTTTTACTTTTAATTCCCGACCAAAACAACCGATTACTCAAAGCTATGGCGAGCTTTGAATTATGATGTAATGAACACTAATATTATTTAAACAAAAGTTTTAATCTAAAAATATTCAAAACGTTATTTAATTTGTTTGAATGAAAAACACTTTAGTTTTGATTATCAAATAATAAATAGTTGACTCAATACAGTTGTAGTTTATTTTTCTCTCATCAAAAAACGAGATATAATTTTTTGATTTCACCCAACAGTTTGGGTTTCGCCACTCAGTTATTACTCATATGTTTTTACTCATTTGAGTCGATTTTAAAAATCATTTTTCAAAATATGTATTTAATTTGTTGTCACTATTTTAACGATAAAGTCGTCAGAAAACTATTTAATCAAATGTTAATCAATTTTAAAATAAATATTTTATACGTTTTTTGTCGCGATTTTAAACAAATTGAATGACAAATACTTTTAATATTTAAATGACTGAAAACATACTTTTATTGTTGTTTTTAATTGAAGTAAATTTTAGCCCAAAAATTATTTTATAGTTTATTATCAAATATTAATATAAATAATGTGTTGTTTTAAATGTAAAACTAATTTTGTAACCGATTTGAAGGACTTTTTCAGATTTAAGAAAAAGAGAAAAAAGTTATTTATTATTCATTTCTCATATTTTTATTGATTTTGTTTTCAAATTATTTATTATTTGTTATTAATTTTTGTTGTCTTTTATGTTTAGGAAAGCAATTCAGGGAGAAATCAAAATATCGACCGAAAGTGGAGAAACCCGTACCTTAAGAAGTGCTCCCGATTGGGGGGTGAGTATCAGTTTGACCCTCAATATGACCCTCATTATACCAACCCTTTATTGTTTGCTATCCTTTTTCCTGTCATTATATTAAATGAGTGGACAATAGTTTTGTGAGTCAATGACCGACTGATCGCTCATTAAATCTATTTTTTGTCTATTTTGTGGTTTCACTTAAGAGTTGTGTCCATAGTTTAGACAGATATCACTTAAAACGCTAATTAATGTCTTAACTGTCGCCCTAATTGTGGCTATAAATCAATTTAATTGCATTTATATTCTTCAGGAATCGGCTATAAATGCTGACCACTTATGGGTGTCGACCAGTGCCTCAGGAGATCTCTGTTATGTCGGAGAAAATGAATGTTCGGTACGTTTTCTCATATTTATTATGTTTTTCGTATAAAATATTATATTCAGTGTTTCTATCGATTAGTCAATTAATTTACATAAAATATAAACTAAAATAACTTTTTATTTGACATAAAAAATGATATTTCGCTCAAATTTATAGTTTTTAGTCTATTATTGATTTTTTAGTACAAACTTTCTCTGAATTTTTTATTTATTAACCATTATTTGAGTCACAGATTGTTTTAATGGATAACTATTTGTTTAAAACTTTTATTTTTATGTATTTGAGGACTATTTAATTGTAAGTCAAAATCCGGTAATTTTATTGGAATATCGACCAAAAAATTAGTGTTTAAGGATTACACAACTTTTTTATCCATCATTTGATACCAGAACACAAGATTTAGTTCTCACTATCGACTTGTTTTCCAAGAATTTTCAATGTCTTTGAAAAAAATACTTATTTAGAAATAACTGTGTTTTGCAATAATTTATAATAAATTATTTCTTATCATTAATATCACAACTAATGCCATATTTTTTGACATATGTGTGCAGAAACAAGGACCTCGACTTTGTTGTCCGGCCTGTAAGATAACGGCCCACACCGGATGTATAAGCATTTTGATCGACAAAATCAAATTTCATTGTAAGCCAACCTTCAAAGATGTTGGCGTTCGTCAATACAGAGAAGTAAGTCTTTTCATCTCTTCTTATGTAATACTAAACTCTTTTGATTAAATCAGTGGTAATGTTCTCTCAATTCCATTAATAACAGACAAAAATTGTTATATTTATTGTATTTGAGTTCAATGTTTTTTTGTTTCCCTGAAATGAAATAAGAAAAGAAATACATGTCTTATATTTCTGACAATAATTTAGAGCGAAAACAATGTCTTTATTACCGGAATTTTATATCAAATTACGGATATATTTAGGGATTTATTTTGTTTGGATATAATTTCAAATTTCACTAGAATTCAGTTGTAAACAATTGTTTAGTTGGTGTATATCCCGGGTTATTAATTATCAAACATGTTTTGAGTCAATAAGTTTTGATAGTATTTTGAATAACAATTAAATAACAATTTAGTGATAAAATATTTCTCTAATCAGTAAGAGATACACCAAAAAGATTAGAAGCAAAACATCTCTTTAATGTCCGCTAAAATTTCTTAATCTTACTGTTGGAGTGACTAAACTCTGACCTATTATTCTGATCAATAATTAATGACTTCATTTCCTTTATTCTTTCATTTGAGAACAATATTTACTTTGATTTTAGTATAACTTAAGATTTGGATAATTTGTAGCCAAAGTTGAGTTAAAACATAGTTTTTATTCTTAAAAAAATATGTTGTCTTAAAAATATTGTGAACACTTCCTCTGGTATGCCAACCATTCTGTTGTAATATTTAAATGGATTTATGTCTGATAATAATTGAGAATAAGTTCTGACATTATTTTATGTTAAAATTCTGTTGTAATCTTTTCTGATGTGATGTTCATCCGTTACAGCAAACTGTGATCCATCACCATTGGGTGCACAGACGCCACCAGAAGGGCCGATGCAAACAGTGTGGAAAGTCGTTTCAGTCAAAATTGTCGTTTGGAAACAAAGTATTACTCATTTATTTCTGAACATAACTTTTCTTTTCTCACTTTTGTATATAAAATGACATTTTTTGGTTATAACAAAAAATTATAAGAAATGTCTGTTTTTCTAATCGAATAATAATAAATGTTTTGCTTCGGGCTGTCTGTGCACAGGAAATAGTGGCCATATCGTGCTCCTGGTGCAAAACGGCGTTCCACAATAAAGAAAATTGTTTCAATATGCAGAGGATAGGAGAAAATTGTACGCTAGGTATTCACCAGGAAGTAATAGTACCGCCCTCTTGGATAGTCAAACTTCCGCGTCGGGTATGCCTTTTGTTATTATTATTTTTTGTACCTTTTTTTGACTTCAATTTGTTTTTCTATTTATTTTCCTCTAAAACTCAAAGAATGAAAACTCAATTTCCTCTCAGAAAACACTTTTATTATTAAATCTTTTATTTTGTGTTACCTTTGAATTCAATTTTTGCCAAAATTTAGTTCTCTTTCTCTCTATTCTTACAAAACTTTAATTAAATTTTCTTCTCTTAACACATGTCTTATCCAAACGATTGTATTTTTAGGGCTCATTTAAGTCGTCTATAAGACGTTCTCCAAAGACAAAGAGGGCGTCCTCTAAGAAACGGACCAAAAAGGATGACTCCGCTGTGACCAGTGTTACTGTCGATAATCATTTGCACCATCAGTTGCACGCACTGCACGGCTCATCCCCGCCGCCAACCAAAGAGTTTGCACAGCACAGACATTTCGCAATTAAACCGATTCCTTCTTCTAATTCAAAGCCTCTTCTCGTGTTTATTAATCCAAAGAGTGGGGGAAATCAGGGCTCAAAACTAATGCAAAAGTTTCAGTGGCTTTTAAACCCACGACAAGTGTTCGACTTATCTCAAGGCGGGCCTAAACTCGGATTAGAGTTATATAAAAAAGTAAATAATCTGCGAATCCTCGCCTGTGGTGGCGATGGAACCGCTGGTTGGGTGCTATCAGTTTTAGACGAAATCGCAATATATCCACCGCCACCTCTCTCTGTACTGCCCTTAGGAACTGGTAATGATTTGGCCCGAGCTTTGGGTTGGGGCGGCAGTTATACCGACGAACCGGTGTCTAAAATATTACTAAATATAAAGGACGGCGAAGTCATACAACTCGACCGCTGGAACCTAAGGGTTGAGCGAAACAACAATATCTCACCGACAGAACAGTACGCCCTAAAAGAAGACGAGGGCGCAAAAGAAGAACTGCCACTCAATGTTGTAAACAATTACTTTTCAATCGGAGTGGACGCACACATCGCTCTATCCTTTCATGAGGCCAGAGAAGCACATCCGGAAAGGTTTAATTCTAGACTCAGGAACAAAATGTTTTATGGACAGGCAGGTGGAAAGGATCTTCTCCAACGGAAATGGAAGGACTTATGTAACTATATTACTCTTGAGTGCGATGGTATTGATCTCACTTCAAGACTCAAAGAACTGAGAGTGCATTCCGTTTTATTTCTCAATATTCCGAGGTTTGTATTACATTAAGTTTTTATTTTCTCTGTTTATATTATATACCGTTCCCTTCTATTCCCTTCCATTCTATTCCACTTTAAGTTTGATTTATGATCTCTTTCTTTGTCTTAAAATTTCTTTATTTTTATTCGAAGCAGTATTACAAGTATTTCATGTCTTTTATAGTCAAGAGTTATAGTTTATAATCATTTCTCTGCTGTAATTCTAAACCCGTTTTCTTCAGTAGACATAAGAAATAACCGCAAAATAAAAGCATTAAACAACATATGAGACAAAATATAAATGTCTTTATTCTAACGATTATTAAGTTCTATAATTCCATATTTATTGGACTTTTTTATATATATTACATAACTATCTGTCATTTATTACCCCAACAGCTATGGGGGTGGCACCAGACCCTGGGGCTCAAGTTCGCCGTCTTATGAGACTCCCAGAACAGACGATGGACTCATTGAAGTGATTGGTTTGACTACATATCAGTTGGTGAGCACTTTCACAACACATTCTTAACATTTATTCCATTATTTATGAAAATATTGGACTCTTTTTGCGATCGTATTAAAGGATCGCATTATAAGATCGATCATAATTTGGACTCTTTTTCTCATCAAATGATCGCATTCTTTATGTTTTATCTGTTATATTGAATAATAATATTATATATATATATAGTTATATATATATATAACTCTCAAATTATTTATGAAAATATCAAACTCTCAAAAAATATAAGTATTTAGTGGTAAAGTCAATCCCCTTTTTTACAGCCTCTGCTGCAGGCGGGCGGACACGGCACCTGTATAGCTCAATGCAGAAGTGCAAAGATAATAACCACACGTACTATACCTATGCAAGTGGATGGCGAGCCCTGTCGTCTTTTGCCATCTATCATAACATTACAACTCAGAAATCAGGCGAACCTCATCGCCAAAGCCAAAAGTCATAATCAAATAATTCACGTGTAAGTCATTAGACTCTTGACTTCTTATTCTGTGTTCAACTGATAATTTTATTTGACTCTCTAATTGAGATATAATTTTGTTACTAAATTCCAGACCAACACTCGAAAAGTTGACACTAAAAGTGCGAAAATTGAATTTAATTGATTACGAAACATATCATTACGACAAACATAAGCTAAAGGAAGTCTGTAAGTATTGGACACACATCTTCTGTCTCCCAATTCGATTAATCCAATATTAGCTCATATTTTGACTTTTGATTTCCTTTATTCTTATATTTTTGTTTTTATTACTACTTTTCGTATATCCTTTCGTACAAAAGCTCTATTAGTGGGCACACTATGTATCGATCAGAACCTGGAGTTAGTTCACGTCAGAACCAAAATCAATGAATTAATGCGAGAAAGGGAAAGGAATTATGGCAGCGCTCAGTCCGCGAGTGATAATAATAGTGTCAGTTCTGCTAAGTTCGTATCGCATGACTGGTGTTTCGTTGATTGTAAGTATCGCTTGTCTTCAGTTATATTTATCACTAAATTAGTGATTTGAGCACTGGATCGGACACTGACTCTCACTTATGTCTGTCCCGATAGCCTGTACGGCCGAACGCTTCTTTCGCATAGACCGAGCACAGGAACACTTGCACTTTGTTGTTGACATCTGTACTACAGAGTTCACAGACGATCTCTATATTCTGGACCCGGAAAGCTCTAACTCTGAAGAAAAGGACGACATCGACATCTTCGACCCCAATCCTGAACCAAGATTTGTGACAATGACTCCCAATATTAATAATAGTCATACAAATCGATGCAATCAGTCATCCGGTGATGAAAGTGTTGACAGTCCGACCACTTCTAGTCGGCGTTCACTTCTTGAAGACAATCCAATTAGTGTTCCGACAGAGTTCTCACCCGAAGAAGTTCTTAAAGCGGCAAAACTGGGAGACCTCAGTCTTCTTAAGCAATTGCACCACAAAGGCATCAATTTGTTGGCCATCGATGAGAAAGGTATCGATTTTTGTGTCACTTTTAGAGTTTATTGATTTTTATAGCTTTTATACTCTTTTTAATTCCGGTTATTATCAGAATAACTGGCATTCATTGTAATGCTATTAAAGGCTTGTTTTTGTTACTTTCGCTGTAAATTTTATTTTTTATTCTGTGCTCTAATGTAAGGCATGTCAGCTCTACATCACGCCTCCCATTATGGTTATGAAAATATAGTCAATTTCCTGTTGTCGGCGGCACCGGCAGATCTCATAGACCTGAGCGAGAATGAGAGCGGTCAAACGGCACTGCACAAGGCGGCTCTGCATAGACAGCACAACATATGTCAAATGCTGGCCTCGTGGGGCGCTTCACTCTCCAAACTCGATAATCAGGGCTTAACTCCAAAGCAATTAGCGGCCAAAGCAGGCGATGAGGAGTTGGCGGCCACTCTCGAACGTAAGGCTTCACTAATCACTTGAATTCTTTGCTTTAGTTTACATTAACTATAAGTCTAATACTTTTATGTCAGCTTTGATTTCGCACAGATTTATACAATATTTCGATGTCTTTATCTCTTTATTTCAAAACTAAACCCAATTTTGTACTAAATTTTCACTCATTTTCTGCTGTGTTTTGCAATTTTTTCACTTATTTTTGTCTCACATTTCCGTTTGCCTTAACTTTTCGTAACAGATTTCGAGCGTTTAAGAGATAGAGAAACAGCTGTTTAGTAGTGGTTCTCGACTTTAAATTATATAAATATAGAAAATTTTTCGCGACTTTCGATTCGACCTGTGCCTCAACAATCAAAATACCATTTGTTCAGCTCATCACTAAGTCATCCACACATAAACTCAGTCATCACTCATTTCACACTCACTTTTTAAAAATAAAGACTAAATAACACCAAATAACAGAACACCACTTGAGATCACACATCAGTTTTGTAACCCTTTTTCGCGTTGACTCGTATTTTAAATTATTAATTGTTTTTTAAAACAAAACTAAAAACAAATCATTTATTCTTTCTTTAAACACATTTATATTTTAGACTCAATTAAGGAAAAAAAGGGAAAACATTTCAATTGAATTGATGTGCAATTCGTGTGTATAAAGTCTCAAATGGTTTAATAGACTTTATAGGACTCTCTTATTAATAATTGAAATGAATTTTTACTACAAAACAAATTATCGATATATTTATTAATCACTAAATTATTTACTTAAAGGAAAAAATGAAAAGAAATGAAAAGTTGTTAACATTTTTTGCACATAAATTCTAAATGTCTTTTGAAAACTAAAAAAAATCATCAATTAAAGGTATAAAAAAGTAGCCAATGTCTGACCCAACATAATACACACAACGCACAGGGATCGGGAAA
>JAQGBR010000549.1:0-12437 GCA_034698525.1 Achipteria nitens | reverse complement strand
ATTAATTTTATGCATAATTTTATTTTAAGATTAAATATTTGAAACTTTTTTTGAGGCAAACGATGATTGAGTTGTGAAGTAAATGCAGATCAAAAATGTTTTATGAACTAGGTTAAAATTATATATTAGTTTAATTAATTTATTAATTTGAAAATTAAATTTAACTCAATTTAAGACTTAAAACTTGAGAATAATTATTATTAGTTTCGATTTTGTCTTTTAATCGATGTCTGAATAAGTTTTGATGAAATTAATTGATCACAAATTTTATTGACTTTTTCGAAGAGAGAAATGTTTAAAGCATTAATTGAATCAATAGATCCATCGATTTGTTTCCATTTATTAATTAAATCTTTATTTTTTGACGCTTTAGTTGACAAACATTTAATCATTCCCTTAACAGCAAAACTAATGCGGGCCTCAAATAATTCGAGTAATGTCTCGATCTTTTGTTTGTCTTCATCGGTCTCGACATCACTGAAGTCAATCTCAGAAACGGTTAATAAAATATTTAGAATCAAATTAATTGCTTTGAGTTTAGATCCAAAGCCATTCAATTGAGACAAATTTCGTTCGTGTAAACCAATCTGTTCTAAAGTTACCCGAAGATACTCTTCCTTATCGTTCAGCACTCTATACATTGAACGCGACTTTTCGTAGTAATCGTCTGACAAATTGAAGATCTTTTTTCTTCTTTCAGTTTCTTCGGTCTTTTGAATCGAAAAAAATATTAAAATCAAATATAATTTAAATTACTTTCAATACAAACCATATTTCGATAAGAATTATGATAAAGAGATCCCAATCGATGGTCAATAGTTGCGGCTCTGTATTGAAATAAGACATGTCGAGAGGGGTCAACATTTTGTCCGTTTTGGCACAAATTTAAGGCTTGTGTGAAATATTTGCTGATTTCCTCTTCAATCACTTCAAATGCTGAGGTCGTGAGTGGAGCGAACTCTTGCATAAGACAACCGACTGTGTAATAAGTGGTACACAATTCCCAATTGATATTAAGCCATGCATTTGGGTATTGTGTCTCTCTGTTGACTCCCAATTCAATTAGCGCTGAATTATAGCATTCGATCGCTTTTAGATAAAAATGTTTTTCTTTCGACGAAAACTCTTTCGAGCGATTGTTTTGCTTGAAATTTGGTGCAAAAATATGAGCGCATGTCCTCATCAGTCGACCCGTATTGGACAGCATAAGAGATAAGTTTTCTCTGTCACCAACTTTTTTAAATAAATCGATCGCTTCTTCAAAATAAGCACTACTTTTCTTCGTCAAAGAATCCAAACGATTGACTTCAGTTTCGTTCAGCATTTGTTGGGTTGAAATGTTGTTAATTATTTGGTTGAAATGTTTGAGCGATTCGTTCATATAATGATTGGCCAATTCATTACAAATATATCCCAATCTCTTAAAAAGCCTTTCGTGTAAAGCATTTTCCAGATTTACTCTATTTTTGTCAGAGATATCATTCAACTGATATAAGGCCTCCTCATAACAGCGATAACACAATTTAAGTCTCTGTTCGATGTCTTTCTCACTACTGATCACTGGTTTATAAGCCCAACGAAATTCTTCATTGGGTTCTGTTTCGCAAAGTTTGCCGAGAATTTCAATTATTTGATTGCAATACAAGTCATTGGAATCGTTGTAATCATTATCTGATTCATTGTTCGTCAAAGAACTCAATATCTTGATGTGAATGTCTCCACAAAGAGCCAGAAGACAAGCAATCGGTTCTTTAAAATAATTAGTTTGACCGCTCTTTTCAATGAGAATGAGTGCCATTTCATAACACATGACTCCCATTCGAACGAATTTCAGAGCTTTCAGACAATTAGTCTTAGAGTTCGCCAATTCAGCCAAAATACAGAACACTTGGGCTCCCTTTTGAAGCAGACATACTTCCAAACACGGCCTCCAATGCGGTACTATTTGTGACTTTATTTGAGTCAATTCTTTGCCACTGACTGATCCATTGTCCGGTTCAGCATTTTTTTGGTTAATACAACTGTAATTTAAAGGAATCGGTTTACTTGGATTCGCCATTTTTGGGGATTCTTCAGTAGTTGTAGAGGAAGTGGTATAAAGAATTTCCTCTGACTTTGATTCATATAAAGAATTGAGTCCTTCGATGATGTGTTTGAGAGCTCTGTCACATCTGGTATTCCAGTCCAGACTATTCTCTTCATCAAAATCACTGTTAGAATGCTTTTGTTTCGAATGTTTTTTCTTTTTATAAAAGTTAGGAATTCCTAAGTTATTGACTTCAAGTGTCGCACAGATTGAGTCATCGCTCGAATCACTTGAATCAAAATCATCGAAATCTTCGTCGTCTTCATTAGAATTATTATTATAATTCAATGGCAATAGTGTCGGATCGATATCATTGGGCACAAACAGGTCTGACAGAAGATAATTAGCAGAAGACACGATTTGGGAGTGCTTTTTGTGGTCCAAAAGTGACAAACAATTTGTCAGAAGTTTATGAACCCTATGATTGACTGCCGGCGAGTGTTTTATTTGGTTGGCGTCTCTCATATTCTTTGCCAATCGATACAAAAGCATTGCCACCGGAATAGCAAAAGGATTGGAGTCATCTTCCATATAATCGGCGCATAAAGTGGTCAAATCATAGAGTTTGACGACATCGTCGTGTTTTCCTTTGAACAGCCAATAGGTGTGTCCCGCTTTTGTCGCCTTTGACTTCAGAAAAGACAGTATATTTTGGGCGATATTTCTGATTACTTTCGGAGAAAATAATTTCTTTCCCGACTTTTCTTCAGTTTTTCCCGGAATTTCTTCAGTTTTTATTAGTTCTGGAATTAAGTGTCAAATCATTTATCATAAAAATCACAATTAATTTCAGAGAAGTTTACCATATTTTTTAACGATTCCATCCAAATGGTAACACATAACTACTTCGGGCACTGAAGACATTAAATTATCCAACCAATAGTCGAGTCCAGTCAAGACATTAATAGGTTTCTTCATATCATGGAGTCTAAGACTGACCGCCGGATGATTAGAGTCGCCGAATATCGGCATATTAGAGGCCACTAACATTCGGATGTCTTCGAAAGTCCACAAAACGTTACGTAGAAATCCCGGAAACTGTTCACCAGAATTGTCTTCTATTTGATCCAATTTCCTCGAAACCATTTCAGACATTTTGCTCTCTTTGTTATAATGACTAAAATAATAGTCTTTACTCTCATTCGAGTCCTCACTATTTCGGTATTCAGTCTCTTCTTTGGAACTCTTCTTTGGCGACAATTGAAGATTGTCTTCATTAGTGGCACTGCTCTCGGATTGGTTTTGATCCACAGAATAGTGAAGAAACTTACATAACATGTTCTTCATCTGTAGCTCATCCCTAGTGATTGGCTTCTTTGCTATCAATGACTTACATTTTGTCGGCACTGGAATTAACCACAAATTAATATCAAATTAAAATTTAATTGTAATTTGATTACCAATCATGTCATCGATGAACCTCTTAAGCCATGACCACTGTTTGCTCTCATTTCGGATCAAATGATTCGCTAAATCGAATTCATCGATGAGTAAAGTGTTGCCAATTCTGTGAACCATTAATGAAATGGTCGTCGAATCGAAAGGCATTAAAAGTAATTTCTTAATACAATCAGAGTCTGCGATCACATCAACACTTCCAACACATTCGGGAAAACTGTTGGCCATTCGAAATGATGACAACATTGAAGAGTTGTGACTCCGAAGAGGATAACTCCAGTTATAGTCACCGAAACGTCCGCACAACCAGTTGTCTGGCGGTGTCTTCAGATTTGTCTGTTCAGACAAACGCCAAAACTTTGAACGATTCGATGACAACGAATCATATTTTATGATTGTATTCGAAGAGATTGACTCCGAGTCTCTGTTTGAAGACATTTGTCTATTCACTGGTTTTTATTAATTAAAGTTTAAATAAATTAGTTTTTGTTATAAAAATGTTTTGTTTGTGTTTTCATTCAATTTCGTCACATATTTTCCAGAAGTGTCGACACCTTTCCCTACCCTTCCTCTAAGGGTTACTCACAAATAATGTTACAAAACTTCATAGAAATGAATCTTTAATTAAATGATTAATTAATTTAATTACAAGTCTTTTCTGAATTAATTTATAAATACTTTTAATGATATTTTAAAATCAATAGACTTTTAAATAAAACTAAATATTTAGTTAAGACTTATTTGAAGAGAATATTAAAGTTTAAGACTTTAAACACTTATTATTTTAGGTTTTAGACAATTATTAATAAAAAACATTAAATTAATTAATTATAAACAAAATTATCAATGAATTCAATGATTAAATAAACGAATAAATTATTGGTTTTATTAAAATTTTGTCAAATATTTTGTTGTGAAATATATGCTGTCATCGCTCTCTTCGGTGGTACCAACGAATCAGTTATTCCGACTCTTTTTTTCCCTGAATTATCATTCCTTTGGATGCCTTTGATGTCAATGAAATCTGAGTCGTTGTGTCTAAATCTGCAGCGGTTCCCAAACCGACATCTCTTGTGTTTGTTATACGACCAACAAATAGTCTTTGACTTATTGTAATCTTCTGAGTCACCACTTTGTGTCTTATTGTCACTCAGTCTTACGTGTCGTTCCAATTGAGACAATTCTTTGGTTTCTTCATCTTTGAAAGGATTACTAAAAATGGAAACTTTGCTCTGAATTGGATTTTTGACATTTGATTCAATCCTTCTTTGATTTAACTCATTATTAATAACAACAGACTTTTCAACTGATTTTTCTATCTTTGGTTCAAATTCTTGTGAATCGTCTTCACTCGAAGACAATTCATAATTATTTGCATCAAAAGGATTGACAATCGATTCGGCATTTGATTTATTGACCACTTTTTCCTCATTAGAATCTTCAGATGTATTAACAGTAGATTTTGAATGTTTTAAATCTTCTTCTTCTTCATCACTACTGCTGTAATCAATTCCTAACATTTTTTAATTCCAAGAAATTTGTAATCAGTATTTCAGAAATGTTTTTAAAAATTTAAATCCCTTTTAGTGTCAAAACAATAATAGAGAAGAAGTGCTGACATCTCATGACATCTCTTAACAAAACAATTGACACTAAATTTCAAATCAAAAGCGCTTTAAATCTTATTTTGATTTTACCCTAAATTTGTTTTAATTTATTTTATTATTTAATAATTTTTGAATAAAAAAGATGTCATTTATTGTGATATATGAAGGCATCTGTCCATCGATTACAGCAGATATTGTAAACCAATTGAACAAAATTAAGATAATTTCAGTCAAAGATTTTCTTTCATCTGATTTAACAAAAATCTATCGACAAATTCGGAACAAAGACATCGATTTTAAAGTATTTATAGTGAGATAATTGAATATTAATTATTTTGTCAATTCTTCAGAAATGTCTTAAAATAAAGAATGAATTAAATCTGAAATTTGGTCCAAAAAAAGTGAACGCTTTTAATGAATTTAGAAAATCGATGACAAAAGGGATCGGATATCAAACTGGAAATCAGAAGTACTTAAAAAATTGTCTTTTTTTGCCATCAATTGATAGTAATTATCTTTAATTTGATTTTAAAGAATAGATGAAATGCTTGAAAATGGTATCAAAAGAGGAGAATTGACTGAAATCTTTGGTTACTCTGATTCGGGAAAAACACAATTTTGTTACACATTTTTAGTAAATTTTATCCTCAAATATAAAAAGTCTGTCCTTTTTATAGACACAGATCTGTCTTTTTATAAGAAAAGAATCCTCCAAATAGTGGACACACGCTTTCGAGGACTGACTGATAATGAAACCAAAGATTTTCTTTCTATGCTTAAAGTGATTCAAGTTTTAGACAACTCTTCGTTTTTGGATAAAATTGAGATAATATCCAATGATTTAGAAACGAATACCGAATCAGAATTTAAAGATATCGGTGTCGTTATTGTCGACAGTTTGTCCGCAGTTTTGAATTTTGAGTTTAAGACCAATTGGTTTGAGGCAGAAGTCCAACAAAAAGAGAAAAACAATTCCTCGAAAGCATCAGAATTCAGATACAGAACACTTGATGTGACGACACAAATGGCTAACACTTTACACTGTTTTGCGTCCAAACACTCGTTGGCAGTGATTGTCGTTAATCTGGAATCAGTTGCACTGAAGAGTAATTGGAAAAATTATTGCAAACTTTGTCTAAATTTTTTCGTAAACAAAAAAATCGTAGAAAAAAACAGAGAAAATGAAGACATTTATCCCTTCAAAGGAATAAAGATTAGCAGAAGTTATAACAAAAACATCGAAAACAAAGCATACGACAAATTTAAGGTATCCGACAGTGGACTCATTGCAACCCATTTATAAAATAATCTTTTATTCAATTAATCTCAAGTTTCGTCACCCAATTAGGGGAACAGTAGGTTAAGGGACACATTATGTAAATAATATTGATTTTTTATAACTTTTTAAAGAATTTGTAAAACAATAACTTTTTTGAAATAAAATATAAATATTGAAAACTATCGCAAATCTATGAGTTCTATGTTTGTTGTCGTGTCTAATGAAATATGAGAGGACTCCTCATAAATGGGTGGTTGGGTTGGATGCGGATGAAAACCACTCAGTTTGCAGTTTGCGATCAATTCTAAGCCATAAGGACTGGTCAACGAAAAGATACCGACCTCTCCTTTTTGTGGCGCACAGACAATAGCAATGGCCTCCGGAAGCATCAATTGATACGAACAATGAGTGTGTAAATCAATAGAAGACATAAACGCACTCTGAGTCGGATGCGTATGAATCCATCCAATGGTCAACAGATCATAATTGTCTTGAATTAGAAACACTTCTTCTTCATTCTCTGTCTGACACGAGTCCGCCGTTCCTCTCTGTTTTGGAACCAATACATGAGTTATTGTGAACGCATTCTGACCCAATTTTCCGGCTAATATAGCACAGGTCTCGATGTTATTTGAAGTATTCCTCTGAGCAGTGGTTAAGAATTTTTCAATAAGTTTTTGTGGAATTATTACTCGACTCAAAGAGGAGTGGAATCTCTCATTCAAACCATAAACCGATGGTTTAGTCGATCGATCGACAGCTGGAGTCAAATCATTTATTATTTGAGAAGCAATCATAGGTTTGGGTACAATATTATCGGAGACAAAGAGTTGGGGTCTTTCCTTCTTCTCTTCAATTTGTTTATCCAATTTTTTCTGTAATTCTTTCAATTCTTTTTCCTTAAGTTCTTCACGTCTTCGCAATAATTCCTGTTTTTCTCTTTCGGTCCGTTTTTCGTCCTCTAATTGTCTTCTCTTCTATTAAAATATAAATTAAATTTAGTAAAAAACAATCGATATTTTGGATCAAATCTGACCTTTTCTTCCAAATATATTTCATATTCTTTTTGAAACTTAGTCTTCAATTGATTCTTCAGCTGTTCTGCGATCGGAAATATTGTCTTACAATTGGTTTTAGTCAATGCCTTCTCATTTGGATCACAATTCTTATACTCTGAGTGTTGAGGAATCTTCTCAACAAAAAGACTATTCAGAAGAGAAATAATTTGGGAATCATTTAAATGAGAATCAAATCAATACAAACGTAATGTATTTCATATATAAAATGAAAGCCTTGTCCAGAGATTGTTCCTCTTTGTATACATTAGCCATTCGGAGTAATTCCTTACCAGATCTCCAGTACCTCTTAATGGGAACTGAATGATCAAACGGCACATTACTCGAGGCTAAAGACAATTGTTTAATCCGTTCATTTGGTTCCGGCACTACTGACAACTCACTGTCAGCACTACAATTGGCGCCAATGTCTGGCATTTTATCGATTAGAGCTTTCAGTGGTCTTTAAAATTGTATTTAAAATTTAAAAATTAATTTTATGTCAAATAATTGATTACTAATACAAAACAAATGACTCAATGAAAGAGTAAATATTAACGGTTGCTATGGTTTCAACAAATTGTTTGTAAACAAATAGATGTCAATATATTTCTGCAATACTTTAGGATTGCATTCAATTTTGATTCAATAATTAGATTAAAATTAACCTTTAATTTCATTTTTGAGTAATTGATATAATAATAAATTGATAACTAAACTGGTACAAACAATCTGCTAAAATAAAGTGATACAATTAAAGGCAAAAAATTAAATAATTTTTAATAAATATATAAAACTTCAGAAATAATTGAATCAAAATTTGTTGAAATTATAGTTATTTTTGAAATAATATTATGTTTATTAAAAACAATATTATTAAACATAAATAAAACACAATTAAATCAAATGTTTATGAATTTGTATTATTTTTGGCACTTAGTTTGCGTTCCATAACAAAGGCCTTCAACTTCTTTCTGGACCGGCGCTCAACTTTTAAAGCCTCCGAAATATATTGGATTTGAATTTTCATTCTTTGAATCTCTTCTCTTAAAGACAATTCTGTTTCCGTATTAACCGCTTCTCCGTTAGTTTTAGTCGTATTGTTTGCTGATTGGATGCAATCAATTAATGGCTTTTCAGATGAGTCATCGATTATAAACACTTGAGGACTGTCTGAATTGGCAGAACTGGACGACTGTCTGACCCGCTGTGGGTTACAATAGCTTTCAATTACTTGTAATAACAACATATCTTCGTTTGCTGTCAACTGTTGCTTATCTCTTTCACTGCCACTGCGTTCGACAGCACCGGTAGGTCTGATACGTGTTGGCGGATGTGGTGTCAGACATTTATTCATCCAATACCTACTCCTTGAGGTCTGAGACACAGTTATCTGTGGCGTTGTGTTCAATACAATATTAGAACCGGAAGTGGAACAGTCACTATTGGATGTGCGAACAGTCGACAGACCGATATTATGGTCAGAGTTCTGACTCTTAGCACCAGAATTCCTATATTTCGATGTTTGCGAATAAACAATATATTTATGCAATAATTCACACCAACTCTTCTTGTCTTCAATGGACGGACATTGAATTGTTAGGGTTTGAGTTGAAGAGTTGGCTCCAGTTTTGTCATCAATTTTAGTGGTAATTTCAAAGATATTTGTGGCGTCCATTAATTCATCACATGTTTTGATAACTGCGTCTTCGACTTTGACTTTGGCTTCAAATACAAAGGAAGTCATTTCAGAGCTGACGGACAGCACTAACAGAGTTTGAGGGAAGAGAACCAGATATCTATCTTTTTTCATTTCTGTATAATCGGGTGAAATTTGAATCGAAACCGAATCCATTCGTATTATTTCACCCAAAGACTGGACATTAAGAGTTTCACAGTTCTTGATATTGCCTAACATCACCTCCAGTTCCATCTCTTTGCGACGTCTCAGCTCCAGACAAGACATCGAGAGCTCTCTATAGACAAAGCCAGCCCTTTGTGTATCTCCTCTATCGATATGACTTTCATCAGTGTATCGCTGAAGTTCTTGAAGTAGAGCCGGATATTTGTCTAAACGTCTAAACGAAGCGCTCAGACATGAGGTCAGCATAACATTGCCAGCGCTCTGATCTGTCGGATATAAACTACTGAACAGATGACAGACCTCTTTCTTGAATTTTTCAATTGAATGAACAAACTTTGCGTGATTTCCACAATACTCTAAATGTATGGCTTTTATATGCGGTGCGAACTCTAGAAATGTTCCGCCGATTCGCATATCTTTATGCGGAACAGAATTCAGATTTTTAAGGGCCGCCAAAAATTTCTGGTGAATCGATAGGATCTCCTGAACTGTATTGAAGACAACATTGACATCATTTTCGGCCAAAATTTGAGAGTTTTGTAATGGTTTCAGATATCTATTGATTGTTTCGGTGATGTCTTTCACGTAAACAGTTTCTGTGTCTTCAATGTCTTGGAATACCATTTGTCTGTACTGTTGATGATCTGAATCAGAGTTATTGACAGCACTACTAATATGATTGTCAGCAGAAGTAATAATGAGTTCGGCGTCGGTTGAGCTCAAAGGCTGGACATAATTAGAAGGAAACCAACCGGTGATGCCATTGAGTGTGCCCTCCCACCAGCCCCCACTTGGCCATTGGGTCAGAGTTATGACATCGTCTTTATTGAAACACAACTCATCATTATTTGTTGGTTTGAAATTAAATTTAGCCTGCACCAATCGGATTGACACCGAGTCTGTTGACACATCTGTTGACAATATGTTATCCAAATCTGTTGTTTCCATAATTGTCTTCAAATTAATTAACTTTTAATTAATTGAAACAAAAAAACCGAAAATATTTTGTTTACACATTTCGTGAGCAGACATTCAACTTTTGAAAGCCTCTCCCAAAACAACAGTCTTTCCTCAATATTAATGCAATCTTTTGTCAATTAATACTCTTTGCAAACAAATAGAGGTTATGTCCAAAAATAATATAAAATAATTAGCCAGGTCATCATTAGGTTGACAAACAAATATTTATTCTCTTTGAAAAATAATAAAAAGTTACTAGATCATCATTACTAGATCATCACTAATAGAACTTTTGAAACGTTTTCAATAATTTTATTTTGAGCTAAAATTTTGTATTCAAATATAATAATAAAATATTAATTAAAAGTTAATAAATTAGTCAACTCTTTGCTTAAATTCAAGTAAAGGGTAAAAAATTTGAGTGAAGTATAGTTCCGATTATGAAATAACTATAAGACCAGACTTTTATTAATTTCAGTTCACTTTTATTTGCGTTGCCTTTGATTTGGATCGAAGCGACCGTCCAATAGATTACAGGACTGGCAGATAATACCAGTCTTGTTGTCACTTGAATATGGATGAAGAGTATACAAAACAGAGTGAGTGACAAGACATGGATTATATGCACAAAACACAACTCATTAGTCAATAATAAAAGATATTTTTGACTTTTGTCTGATTTCTTGTATGATTTGATCGACAAAATTGAAAGAATTTTATTTCTATTTAACACCAAATAGTCGGCGGATGTCTTCAGCACTAAAATTATGATCGGAAGGGCTAATAAAAAGTTAGGTATTTGTTTGAACTGATAATATCTGAGAAAACCAACGCTCCAATACTTGTTCTGAACATATGAATAGGAGAGAGGAATTGTCTTCAGACACCACTCACTTATATCTTCCATTTCATGACAGTACTGTTTATATGCCCACCACTGATATGACAGGAATGGTATTAAACATATAAAGACATAAATCAAAGTTTCAGACAATCGGAACAAAAGGTTTTTAAACCAGTTATCGGTTAAAACCAACTTATTTTTGGCCAAACATTCATTTAAAATATTATTTAATTGTTTATATAAAACAAATCCAATCGATATAATGCCTGCGATAAACAAATTATAATAGAAATCAGAATAGAATTAAATTTGAAATATATATACCATTAGAACGGGTGGCAGAACTTAATCCGAAGACAATCGATGCCATCAATAAATTGATTGATTTATTAGACAAATGAGTCAAATAAATACCAGTATATGTGAGGAATGCAAACATTGATTCGGAATAAGAGGACGAGAAGAATATTGAGGACGGATTGTATGCAAACCAATGGACAGCTCTTCGGGCGAACAGTTTGTCGGCAAATAAAAGAGCTGTTAATTTGTATAATACTATTGACGTTATTATAAATAATAATAAATTAATAATAAAACTACTGATTAATAGAAGACAATAAAATGAGACCACATTTTGAGCGAAAAGATTGGTTTGAATAGAGTTTAAAATTAGAGCCAAAAATCTGACAAAAAGTGGAAATAAAGGGAAAAATGCGAGAAATTCCTCCCTTTTGTAGCCCTCGTAAGCGATTCCAATAAAATATTGTGAATCCCATCGATTCAAACCAATTAACAAATTATATATAATTTGATCCGAAATTGTTTTTAATTCTGATTCAAACCCATTGAGAAAACCATCGCTTTTGTGATCAGGAATTAACAAATTAGACATCAATTGAATTAAAAATAAAATGAGTCGAGACTTGAAACTCAATTTAATTATTTCAAACACTTCTCTATTAAATAAGTAAAACATTATTCAATTAATCGACAAAATTATAAATTAAGTTAAAAAACTAAATGTAAACAAAAATTCAAATATTTTGAGAATAACTTCAATGAAATGATTTGATTACAAAAAACAATAAATCAAAGGATTGATAGAAATTGTTTCAAACAATTGTTTACATTTCTATCAATAGATTTCTGAAATTATTTTAATTAAATAATTATAACTAAAATAAGAATAAATATAATAAAGGATTAATTAGAAAAATGAGCTCAACTCAATTTAAGACATTTAAATTAATACCTGACTGAGTATGTGTAGCAGTCGTGGCCGAGTGGTTAAGGCGATGGACTAGAAATCCATTGGGGTTTCCCCGCGTAGGTTCGAATCCTACC
>JAQGBR010000548.1:0-12439 GCA_034698525.1 Achipteria nitens | reverse complement strand
GGTGGTAAGACAACGAACTGATATTCAAATGCCTAAAATACTTGTCCACATTATACCAAATTTTTATGAAAGATATATGAATAGTAGTATGACAGACAAGGATGAATTCAAAATGTATTATGATTATATTAGAGATAAAAATCCAAACTTTTTAGTTTATTTAATTCGAAGACACAGTTTTAAGCTTTTCATGAAAAATATTAGTGAATATCTATTTGTTTCACATTTAAATGATTTTTCTGCCACTTGTAGTTTAATATTTGATAAATTTGAATTATCATGTCAATTTCAAATGGAATATATTTCCCCGAATGAAAATCATTTCCGGGTGATATTTGCAATTAAATATAATGATTCAAATATAAAATCATTTTTCAATGAGAAAAAGCTGATTAAATTAAGTATTACATTAAATAAGAATGATGGTATTTTTGGAGATAAGTTTCCTATTGTAATCACATTTAAAATGATGGACACATTTAAGGTGGAATCAGAAAACAATTACATTAAATATAATAAAGCAATAGTTCTACCAATAAAATTAAATCATCATAATAATTATTTGATCGATACATTTTCGGTGCGAAAGCTCAATTATTTTAATGGCAAACCGTGTGTTGATGTAAAAAAATATTTATTCACCAAGGATAGTACAGATTCCTGTTATATAGACTGCTTTTTTGAAATTATTATGAAAAAGCTAAGATGTATTCCAATCAATATATTTCGGAATCATTTATTTACTATAAATAAAATCCTGAAACAAAATGGTTATAAATTTTGTATTTTGAACTGGGCACATCGCTCGAAAAATATTGATTTCTTGATTAACAAAGTAAACATCACCAAGGTAGAATTTTTTAAAACTTTAAGATCGAAATTACAACCATATGAACAACTATGTAAGAACATGTGTCCACCCAATTGTAATATTCTATTCACAACTCTTAAACATAATTTAAGGCCAAGAATTCGAGACAATTCAACCATAATTAATATAATTCCTGTTTATAATAATCAAATAGATTTCATTGAAATCAATAAATGGGATGAATTTGATTTGTTATACAATTTGGGCGGAATTATTGGAATGTGGTTGGGATGGTCTGTTATATCTCTCTCTTCTTTAACTAATTTTATAATAATTTATTTTAAAAGATTAGTTTATAATCAAAATTTTCATTTTATAAACCACTTTAATGAAAATTTTATTCAGTTATTACTTCAATATTTCAACACTAATTAAAATATCAACTATATTACTATCAGTTATTACCAAGTCTACATCCTATATTTTGGGAGTTCCAAATATTACTTTAAAATTATTCAAGCAATTTATTATTTATATTTATCATTGATTCAAACTATTAATAACAAATTATTTATTTTTCACTATTTGTTTATCAATAAATCTCTTAAATGTTATTTTATATAATTAATCTCTGGTTATATAATTCTAAATTAAAACGAGTGAAGACAAAAAAAATTTGGTTAAAAGAGTATAAAAGAGTTTGCAAATATTATGAATATTTCATATATCATATGTTCAATGGAGTGAAGGGCACTTAAACTGATAAATTCATAAAATCATTAATTTTTAATTTTTAAAAAAATTAATTTTTTCTGTGAAAATAAAATTTAGTATTTCTTTAAAAAAAGTTTTAAATTTATAAAAAAATTAAAATCAATAAAAAAAGTTATTGAAAAACGATTTAAAGTTCAATAAAATTCTAATCGAAATAATTACTCGAAATTAGATGTTCTCTTAAATATAATCTTTGATTTTATCTCAAATAATTTGTAATAAATACGATTAGTGTTAAAATTATCTTAAATTTTGAAAAACATCTGACAATTCCGACTCATTTAGAAGATATATAATATCCGATAAAACATTTTGAGTGGAAAACTCTTCGAAATAGAAATGGATTTTTCAAAATATTTAAGATATATATTATTTTTATTGTTTTTTGTAAACTTTGTTAAACTCGAAGACAATTCAACACTTGTTTTACTACAGATAGTGCACAGACATGGAGATAGAACTCCAATCAGTTTCTATAAGAATGATCCGTACAAAGGAGAGGACAATTGGTTGGACGGATTGGGAGAATTGACACCGAGAGGCAAACAACGTATGTTTACTTTTGGAAAGGATTTGCGTCAAAGATATGACGATTATTTGGGAGAATCACCAAAAAATGTATTCTTAAGAAGTTCTGCATCCAATCGATGTATCGAAAGTGCATCCGCTCTGGTCTCTGGCCTCTATCCACCTAAAGGTCGATGGATTTGGTCTAATGATATAATATCACAGTTATGGCAACCGATAGCCATTCAAACAGTCCTTAAATCATCTGATAATCTGTTAGCTCTGAGTTCTGAGTGTCCAGCGACTGATAGAGCCTATGAAGAGGTGATGCGATCCAAAGAAGTCCAACAATTCTTAGACTCGCAAAAAGATTTCATTAAAAGAGTAGCGGAAAAAACGGGCGAAAAGATTACAAAATTAAAACAATTAGACGACTTGTATGACACTCTTTATACAGAACTAACTTTTTATGAACCAAAACCTGTCCCCAAATGGATTAATGAGTTAGGAAATGACACTTTAGATAGATTGAGACAATTCGGGTGGACAGCCTTCAAGTATGACTGGTCTTCAAGTATAATACAGAGATTGAGAGCCGGACCTATTCTTAAAGAGTTGACAAATAATATGCAAAACGTTATGAATGGAGTGAAGGGCACTAAAAGAGTTTACTCCTATTCCACTCACGACTCACTACTGGTAACAATTCTTCAAACTTTAGGCTTATATTCGGGTATTCCTCCGTCATATGGTTCGGCACTACTCTTCGAATTGCATCGAATCAATGGACAACATTTCGTAGATTTGTTTTATGCAAACGTGACTCCAGTTTTAAATTACAAGCGATTAGAACTCAAAAATTGTGGTTTAGATAACAAAACGATTATTAATTGTGAATTAAACACATTTATTGATACCATTAAACAATTTATTCCAAATGATTGGCACAAAGAATGTCAACTGACTGGACATCAAATATCATATTTAATGAAAAGTAGTGGTAATTATGAGACCAATAGTAATAACCAGTGCAATAATAACGAGAATATATTTCTAATTGCAATGGGCTTTGTTTCGGGCATTTTAGCTGTTTTTGTTTTTAAATTAATTAAAGCAATCATTAAAAACAGTTTACCTCTAAATAGAAATCGATATTTCGAGAACAGCTATTCAGTGAACATTTCATTCAAAAATGATAATAAAATCGATAATAAACTTATATTACAATAAAAGGATTTTCTAAAAAGATTATAAAAAGTTGTTTTTATTAGTGATTGGATTTATAATTAATTAAAAATATTGTCTAAAATAGAGACACAAAATTTTCATTAATCACTTTATAATTTTTTTAAATTTAACCATGTCAACAGAAATTTGGTGCTAATTAACAATGTAAATATTTTTCTTCCATTTAGATACTATAATAAATAATATGATATTTGGAAATGTCATCATGCTAATAAAATGAATTTCGAAATTAAAGATTTCGATAAAATATCAAACAATATAAAAAGTGTCTGTTTAAAAATTATTCCGATATTTAAGTTTATGTTTTATTAAGCTACCATTTAAGTATTTGTTGTTTTCACAAACTTTTAATTCAGTGCTTCATTTTTTAATTAATAAGAAAATAATTTTATTATTTTTATTTATTTTCATTAAATTATTTTAATGAAGTTTATTATCCTGCTAACTAGTATTATATTCCACTTTAAATATGTCACGCAATTGGATGTAATTTGAATTATAATTAAAATCAATAGTTATTACAGAAATGTAATCATCATTAGTTTTGAATACGATATATTTGAAAATTGATAGCATCAAGGTAAGTAGCTGCTGGTGTTGTTTGGTGACAATTTCAAAGATGATAAAAATTTAGTATATTTTTACTATTTTATATTTAAAGAACCTTGGTCATCAATGATTTAAATGAAAAAAAATCTCCATCCATAATCAGTATTTCAAATAAATCTAATTATTTTTATTAAACATTGATTGCTAACTTTCACGAAACATCTAATATTTAGGTCACTGTTTATCGTAGAAAACAAATATTTGAGATTTTAGTTCAAATTTCAGTTCATATTCTTATAAAACTAAAATACATAACATTTAAAACAATGGCTAAACTGAATATCAAAAAAGTATTGCCTCGATATTTAAGATTCGAATCGGCGGATAAAACTAGTATTTAAGTTAATGTTTTGTTTGGTAACCAAATATTTGAGATATTGCTTAAATTTAAACAAATATTCGTTTATAAAAAAAATTTCAAAAAAAAATTTCAAACCATATTTGAAACAATGGCTGAACTAAATCCCAAAAAAGTATTACCGAAATATTTAATTGTCGAATCAGCGGATAAACTTCTTTACAGTGTTGGTCTATATTATCAAGATCATTCTAATGATAAAATAAGTAAAAGAAAATTTGTTCGCAAACAAATTATTTATACGATATGTCTGTCCATTTGGTGGATCGAGAACTTTGTTTTTGCAATTATTCCCAAACAGAATAAAACAATATTAAAATTGGCTGATTTGGGAAACATAAATGGAATGAAAGAGTTTTATAACATTACATTATTAATGCTAACTTCAAATGCTCTAGCATCAATATTTATTTTCAATAAAATAAATATTAAAGGCATTAAATTAATGAGTACTCGAATATTTCAAATGATGTCGGGTTTAATAACACCACAATCTATTGGTCTGACAGATGAAAAACAGATTATATTTTTAATAAGAAGAACGAGATTTCTCTTCAAAGTTCTGAAAATTCAAAACAAAATGATAATTCCAAATACATGTTCAATATTTACTCTTTTTAGTTATATGATGAGTGATTTTAATTTATTGGAATTCATTATATTTGTTATACCAAACACCATATTTATCTCATTCTGTACTTATATTATATATCAGATAATGTTCAGTCAATTAATTTATTTTTATATAATTTGTTTATATCTGAAAATTAGGATCAAATCAATTGATTGCAATATTTTAAAAGCCATTTCAAAAAATTTAAATTTCATTGAATCTCAATTAAAAGCATTGAATTCATTATATTCTGAGATCAATGAATATAACACTGAATTGTGGTCTAAATATTTATTGATATTTTGGTTGACCATTGGTTCAATTATTGTATTTCTATTGGACATGATGTTATTTTTCCCTGTTCATTTGACTATAAGAATAGTAGCAGCATATGCAGTATTAACAATGTTATTTTTATTCATATTAGTAATATTTACCGCTTCATCAGTCAACTCATACGCAAACAAATCATATAAAATATTAAATAAACTTTTTGTCAAACGATTTGTTGAAACTCGAAGACTGTTTCACAACAGACTATTCATTAGAAGGCATTTGATTACTAAGTCTTTGATAACTAAACTAAAAGTCAGATATTTTAAAACAATTTTAAAAATAATTTATTTTAATTAAAATTTGATTTCAGTTACAATCAATGATTGAAAGGATATCTAAGAAAAAAGTTCGCTTTTCGTGTGGAGTGTTATATACCATACATTACTTTATGGCTTATGAAGTGATTTAATGAAAAATTTAATTTCTAATTAATTTAAAATAATTTTAATTTTTCAACAGTTTATTGGATTTACTTTTGGCTATTTTATGCAAACCCTTGGATTCGTCGAAAAATAATAATGAGAAACAGAATAATGAGAATAATATGAGATTCCAAACATATTCCAAACAAATTTAATATTAAAAACTGTAACTTTACATTTTTGCCAAATGTTTCAGATATGGTCATTAAATCTCCTATAGTTTATAGATCTACAGGTGCGCACCTAAGTGCGCATTATAGAGTCCATACTCTAGCCTGTAGGGGTGAGTGAGGACTGACTCAGGAGAGAGATCGAGCAGTAAGGGGCAAAAAGCCGGTTAAGAATAGGTGGTTGGGTCGGTGCCATTAACGGCGGTATTAGAAGGCAATGTGTTGTGATAGGTCTCAGCCTCCCAACCCGTAAGGGTTGGGAAAGCTCTATATCTCTCTCTTGAGAGTGAGTCCTCACATTTACACCAATTTTGGATTTTTTTTATTAAGATTCTTTAACCTTAAGATTTTATTATGTGTAGGCCAATCCTGTGTAGGCCAATTCTGTGTAGGCCAATTCTGTGTAGGCCAATTCTGTGTAGGCCAATCCTGTGTAGGCCAATTCTGTGTAGGCCAATTCTGTGTAGGCCAATTCTGGGTGACCCAGTCCCACCCTATATTTGGAATGATTGTATTTAATATTGTAGATCTTATATTTTCCTTATATTAATAATATAATCTTGGTATTAAAAAAATGATAAGTAATCTAAGAGTAGATAAAAATAATCAGGTATAATTTCATCTCGCGAAGAAATCTGTTTAATATCTTAATAATTTTTAATTGAAAAATAAATAATTTGATTATTTTTGATAAAAATGTTTGAGACTTAAAACATAAAAATATCGTTATAGTGTTCCTGATCATTTTTTTTCTTTTTGTATTACGACAAGATAATTTGATAGTTAAATAAAATAAGATAAAAATCATTAATTTATTCTAATATTTTCGCTGTTGTATTCAATGAGTCGAAAAAGACTTAAAACATAAAAATATTGCGGTTTTATATTTAAGAATTTACTAGAATAAATAATAAATTTATTAAATAAAAATTTATACATTATCAAGCTCAAAAGCGTGATTAACAGTGTCATATTTAGGATTTGTTAATATTCTAAAATTTATTGTTTTCTTAGAATATATAAGCAAATAAGCGAAAGATCCATTTAAGAGGACTCCAAATGTTTCAAAGAGTGCTTCTTTCCAATATTGAGCACCAAGATCAATTATGACAAATATTGATCCTAATATTGTCAAAGTGATAATAATACTTCGAATCTCTTTTATTACACCAATTAAGGCAACTGAATGTATGAGTATAAAAAGTGTACTTGTCACTATCAATTTCAACTCATCTATAAAATTTAATAATTGATTATTTAATTAATTTTTAGACATTTTTTATATTACCGTTGCTATTGTGGTAAGTAGAGAAATCTTCAAGATCTTTAATTGATCTATCAATCACAGTTTGATTATCTAGTGGATATTATTTAGAGGAAAGGTAATCTTAATTTCAAAATATTTAAAAAATTTACTTATTCTGTGTTTGATTAATATTAATACAATCTATCCTCGATTTAAGTAAACCTTCGGTGCATTGGAAATTTGTTACTTATATCGAATTTTATTAATATCGAGGTAAATGATTATTGATTTAAAAAAGATAAAACAATACATTTTAGTCATAAAATCAGTTATTTTTGATTGTTTTAAAGGATTGCATCGCTTTTTGTACAGCGCCCGTCACAGGATCTGCACAGCAGTGAATTGTACAGTAGAGAATATTTATAAAAGCATAACTTATTATCAACACTAGTATTGAAATGAAAATGACTTCAAATATTTTAATAATCATTTCAATCATCTAATAATCCTTTACAAGTGTTTATCAAAGTCTAAAAATTTGATAAAATTGATTTTAAAGTTTTGTCATATATATTGAGCTATGAATGGATTATAAGTCTTACTCATAGAGATAATGTTAAATGCCTGTGACGGGCGCTGTACAATTTTTCTAATTTATTGATTAATTTATTGTTTTCAAATTCTATCAATATTTTATACTTTAAATTTAATTGATTAATTAAATTAAATAGATTAAATTTAATCTATTTCTCACTTTTTGCTGACATTTAGATCAAACTTTAAATCATTTGTCACTAAAAAGGTTTTTATTAAGGGTTTTTATCGAAAAATATTTAAATTACAGTTCATTAACTAATGTTTCACTTATATTGAGTAAGTGTTTGCATTATGTGTGCACTCATATGCTCTCACTAATATCGAGTTTTAGCTAATATCGAATTTACTTATATCGGGAGTATTTAACATTACGAGACCCATAGGAACGGCCGGTGCACTGAAAAACTGTCACTAATATCGAAATTTACTTATTCACGGTTTACTAAAATCGAGGATAGATTGTATTTTATTTCTTGACTATTATTTTTATAATTAATTAATTTTTTTGTTTTTAATCATAAATATTTGCCTGAACATTTCAAAACTAGTTTAATGGAAAAATTTGGAAGATTATTGGATTTGATATCAAACTGTTTGCTTTCAGAAGACAATAACGAGAGACCCGATTGCAAAGAATTATTGGATAAAATCAATGATTCCTCTATAGATAAATTTATTTTCCTGTACAATCAGCGCCATTTTGGTCGCCATTTTAACCTCCACTATACCCACCTAGCCGTCATGGACCTTGCGCATCCTTGACTAAATCCATAGTAAATATTTTGTTTAAAAATTAGTGAGAAAATTATCAGTAGAGTTAATAAAATAAAAGCTCTTGATTTTCCGTTATTTTATAAATCTTATTAAATATATTTGATTATTTAATTATACAAAAGTTACGGAAGTCAAATATTAATTTATGAACACGATTTCATTGACAAAAAAATAAAAATGGCATATTGTCATTTGCCAAAATTTATATTGATTTCATTATTAAAAGTGTGACATTGGCTTCTGTTTATAAAATTACAGTTGTTCACATATTTATAATTTATTTAAATAAATATTATTACCGATGTAAAAATAATGTTTCAGAAATTTATATGTCTATATCAAAAGCTTATGATTTTAAAAAATCAATTTCAATCGAAAAAAATTAAATAATATTAATTTATTGGCTTATCCAGTTCAATATAGAAATAGGTTTTATTTTTTTTATGCAAAGATTTCTTAACAAAGAATGGATTTTTAAATGTTGAAATAAATTCATAAATGAAATATCTTTTGATATTTTTCAGATAAAATTTGTTTTACAATAAAATTCAAAAACAATTTATCAAAAATATAAGTTTTATATGAGTAAACTTCAAAGAAATCATACCTAAATTTAAAGACCAAAATTTATATAAATTTAATTTTTATTTGCGAAACATTTGCACTAATTTATAAAATTACAGTTTTTTAGATTTTTAAGATTATATAAAATAAATAACAAATTTACCAACGTTTATTTTTTCAATTGCCAATTATTTTTGGTTAATTTTTCTCGAAATTAAAATGTTTTTTATTATTAAAAAATAATTAATTCACAACAAATTAATTGTTTAAAACTTAAATTTGAATCCACTGCCAAATAGTGAGACGAAGCGCGGCGGCCATTTTTTTCCGCCATTTTTCAACAATTTCGGCCATTCTGTTCGCCATTTTTACTGTTTTCCCGTAACAAAGTGGATTTATATGCTATTTAGGCTAATTTAAACTGTATTTAACCGGAAAACAGCTACATTTACTGCTATTTAGCCGAAAATGGCCACTTCCTGTTGCCGCCATCTTGGATTTCCGGTCGCCATTGTTCCCCCTCCTTATACCCCCCTAGAAAATTTTGGAAAAATGAGTCATAATCCCCCCTAGTCCCCCCCTGGAGCTTGGCCATGTCTGCTTTTAAAATGATAGGGAATAGAAGCAAATTGAGTGTTGAAATTGATTTTACGGTTAAATCATAACAAATTTTATAATTCAGTTCATTTATAATATTGAATATTATTTACCAAACGCAAATTGTTAAAAATTATTGTTTTCCATTATATTAAAATTTATCAAATTGTAAATAATTTTGAAATTAAAATTGTTATTGATAATTAGTTTGACTCTTAAACTTAAAATTAATAATCAATATATAGTTTTTCAGAAAAATAAAGAAGGTTGAAAAATAACACAAATAACGACACTAAAACATCTTTATTAATAACAAAATTTTAATCACAATTAGAAACCAATTGAGTTGAATTAAAATCACGAGAATAATTATGCATATCATTTACAGGAATTTCGATAATTTTAAACTTTAAAATATAAGGAGATTCAACATCTCTGACAACTTTTCTAATGGTTTTGGCTATTTGACTCGAATCAATATTTTCAAAAGATTTATCAATTATGGCTTCAAAATGAGATCTGTTAGTCCCGTAATTATGCTTTCGGACATATTCTTTTGATATACCCCAGATCATTTCGATGGGGTTTAACTCACAACAAAATGGGGTAATCTTAGGGGCATATGACATTTTTCTAATAAAAATGTCTGAAAATCAATTTCTGAGAGCACAGAATGAGTTATTGAGAGCTCACGCCAATAAGGATACGCTTTTTCTTCAGCCAATTGTCAAAAGAGATTCATTCAGTGATAGAGTTTGTGACGATTTGTCTGAAGTATTGCTTCAGTTTTTGCCGATTGAAGACAAGTTTAGATTTGAATGTGTGTCCAAACTGTTCCAGAGAACTGTCTTTCAAAGACATTATCACTTGAATATCAAATATGAAATGAGTCGACGAATATTTGAATCAATTCTAAAAAAGTTACAGAATATTAAATCACTGGAAAGTCGTATTCGTCTCAACGATGAAGTAATTGATTTAGTAATCAAATACTGTAGTCATTTGACACATTTTGGCGCCGACTTAACAGAAGTTTCTGAAAATCGAAAGCAATTATTTGCGGATAAATTTGGACCGCAATTGACTTCACTTACATTTCCTGATTTAAGTTTAATATCAATTATCGACTCTTTTATTGCTATTCAAGAGATTGATTTCAATGGTATCTACGATTTCTACGAAAATATAACCGATTTTTTGACAAAATTCAAACCAAGAGATCTGAAGAAAGTGTCGATAAATCTCTTGTTTGAAAATTTTGATATCAATTATTTTCAGACATTCATTGATAACAATAAAAGTATCACTCATTTGGCGATAACGTGGACTGAATTTGATTATCAAAACGACAAAATCCTTAGAGTTATCCCACAATTAAATCAATTGATTTCACTTAGATTGTTTGTCAACGTTATTGATGTCTATTCACTCACAAATGTGAGGCGATCCTCAAAAGTCGCGCTCAGGCAACACATGCCTGAGCTCTGGCGCTTTAGCGCAAATGCCAACACTGGGCTGAATATCCTTTTCCGCCCAGAGTTTTGTTTACACTCCTTGAGTGCAGTCGATTTGATTAATTAAAATGATTTGAAATTTATATTTAAAATGAATTGAATTTAATATTTAAATAAAATATCATGATATTATTTTATACAAATGTGTGTCCACTCACTTATGGTCTCAGACCTGATCTCTGGCTTCGGGATAACCCCAACTGATGTCCACAAATATTATCGATAATATACTCGAATTGTTTGGACATCTATTGTCTCTCATTTGGGAACAACTGTTCACTATTTTTGGCCACAATTGGCAACTATTAAGAGGCCTAACCCTCGGAACGGCTCAAGAGCATTGAAGAGTCGAGACTTGTGCTGAGCAAGCATTCAATTGTCTGGAAGCGGCTCCACTGCAATGCATATTTGCTCTAATCTGACTTAATTAATAGAATAAGTGAAACTGTTTATGGAACTCGGCCTCTGTGGGGATTTTGTTATTGGAAGAGGTGATAGTCAATGTGATGGCACTGTAATCAAATTTTGTTTTTATTCTGTTTTCGATTTGTTTTTGTTTTTATTTTAATTTGATTTTTAAATTTAATTGACTTTTAAATAAGTTTTTATTTGTATTAAAGGTTTTATTTATATATATATATTAAAGTTTTTATTTGAGATTCAATTTTATTATTGTTTTATTTTATGTAATTTTAATCAAAATGAGTGAAAACTTTGATTCTTTGGTTTCTCCTTTATTTTATTCAATGAAGTGTTTGGATTTCACTCAAACTACTGGATTAATATCAAAAGACTTTAATTTTGTTAGAAGTTGTGCACAATTTGTTGGATATACAACGGTATATCGTGTGTTCAACCTGTTGCTGTTACAGAAGGCGGAAACATTCTGTAGACAGGCGGTTGGGGGTCAGTTATTAAGTTTATTTTAATTAATAAACATGATACTAAATAATATCTGAACTTGCTATTTAAACTTGATAATTTAATCAACATGATACTTGCTAAATAATATAATCTGATTAATTAATATCTAAACTTGGAATCAGGAGCTGTTGGAGTAAAGCTCTATCAACAGCTTTGTATGGCTCACCGGAATACCATCCGATTATTAGATGCCTTCTCTTAATGAGTGAAGAGACCAAAGAGTTTTCTGAATATTGCTTTTTGTTAAAGATTTAGCCAAATATAAGGCAACACCGCGTCGGTATACGAAGGGCGGATATCCTGAATATTACTCAATAGTGTGTTGTATGATTGGTGTCTCAATAGTTATTCGGAGCCCAAATACATTTTATAACC
>JAQGBR010000547.1:0-12448 GCA_034698525.1 Achipteria nitens | reverse complement strand
CAAAAACTAGAAATTAGTTTTTGTTACATAATTTACTTCTAATTATCAATATTTAATTCATTAGAAATCAACTAGCTAATTATTCAATAATTTAACAATCAATTTATTCTGATTACTATTGTGATTAAAAAATTTGAAATTCAATTTAATGTGAAATTATTAATAATTCAAATGATTTTGATTTAAAAATGAGATAGATAAATAAGAACAATGATAAATTATTAATAAAGCTCACCTTCTACATATTTGTGCGGCTCTCCTCCACGAATGTTTAATATTAAAATATCTATAACAATATATTCCTTCTCTCCTCCAATCTATTCGGGAACAAATAAATTAAATTATTAATAAATTATTGTTTGACCGAAAATTTAGTAAGAATTTTAAGTTATTATTTTATAACACATTAATTGGTTTTTGTTTTGTGTATTCATTACTTAATTCAATTTTCATTAAATCAAATGATTATTCAAATGACTGACTAAACCTAAAGATATTATTTCTTAAGAATTAATTGTCAGCTAAAAAGTTATTTGAATTCTATATGTATTCAAAATTCTATTACTATAATCTGAAGTAAATTTATTCATCTTTTGTGTGGTTTTTTGATTTAAGTGTTTAATGCTTTAAATATTTGAGAATTTCTTTCTCTTAAACTATTAGATCAAAGATTAGATTCTTATAAATCATAAATGAAATCATTTGTTTCAGAAACTATCGAACAAATTATTGTTTAATAAGTGTTTTCATTCCTTCAAAGCAATAAGAAAATCATTGAAATGTGAAAACAATTTAATTAAAATGAAACCAAAATTATTTTGAATAACAAATTATATGAAACTATTATTAATCAATTGTTTTCAATAGCAAATTTCAATGGGTCTTACCTTCGGGGCAATTTAGTAGATTGTCCGATGATTGACACTGAAAAACAATAGCAAACAAGGATTAGCAAGGTCACAATCAATAAGCATGGTGAATTTGATTTCGTTGAATTAATATAATAATATTTTTGCCAAAACAAACAAAACATACATTTATTGTGTGAAAAGTTAATAAAAAATATGTTTGAGTCAAAAATGCCAACCAATATATGCAATACATTCCCAACATTTAACTGAAGGTTTTTATTCACTATTCGTTGAGTGATTCCTTTATTCCTATATTAGTTGTGAATATGATTTTTTGCTCTCAAATAAAACACATTTCACAACACATTATTACACAGCAATTAATTGAAGTAATCCTCTCTGTGTGTTGTGAGAGCCAATGGATATGCTCTTAGGCTTAGGTAGTGGTCGTAATCGTATATCCGAACAAATGTTTTCAGTTATTCGATAGTTATTATGAATGAAAAAAATTCACATTTTATGAACACTTTATTAAATACTTTTGTATTAATAACAAAATTGTCGACTGATTAGAGTGAAAGTTGACATTCATTAGACATATCACATATGAATAGCCGAGCAAAACAGATACGATGCCATTACTGTGGTGTTCGTCCATAAAAATCTCATTCTTAAAAAAATGTCGGCTGAGTTCAGGTAATGCTGAGTATAACTATTTTACAATTGCCTGAAAACCACTGCCAGTGCCGTCAGAGAGACCGAGTTCTTTGACAGCTATAAGAGAAGGAAAGATAGCTTAGCGGTGGGGGGAAGACAGGTACTAGGGAAAGAGAGTGCACAGCCAGAAAACCTGCCGAACAACTTATAAGAAATTCCGGCATAACTTGTTGTCTGTGTGTGTGCTCTGTGTTTCATAAGTATATTGACTGACAGTGCTATCTGTGCCCCTATGCTTACGTATGCTGTGCCTGTAAATGAGTTCCACATAGATTTGTTGAGTTGAGGTCTTCTTTGCAGGTGAACAGCACTTGACTCGTCTTTTATAAATGGATTTTGAAATTTGAAATTCAAGGAAAAGTCTGTTTTGCAGTCCTTTTAATCAAAATCTGATTCTATTTTAAATCATTTCAAATGTAGTTTGCATTCAATTATAGCCTAAAAATACTTTTATTTGTTTGAAAAGTTTATGTCTGGCTATCAATAAATAAATTAATTATTTTATTGTCCACTCATTTGTCTTTGAATTTCTTATATAATGTTTTTATAGTTTCGATACCAGTTATATCGGTCCCCATTTGCCCATAAGGGGGGTAAACGATTTGTCTAAACACAGCTTTGCATTTGTTCTATAATTTCTATCAAAAATACTCCAAACATGACATCCCTTTAATAATGAATAGTTCTTTCTGTTAACAAATATCTTCTTTCGATTAATACAATGTTATGTAAGAGTTTTGAAGAGAAAAAAGTTTATAAAAACATTTTCGCATTCATTGCCAGTGAGTTCATCACTGGTTTGAGTGTCTGCCCTAATGATAGACAGCTCTTCCAGAAGGAATTACTACTTCTTTGACGACCAAATTATTTATTTATTTAAATACTTTAATCAAAAGAAAATTCTTGAGTTCTTAGAAGAAGAATGTCTTTTAAAGTTATTATTAGTTTTTAATATTATTGTCTTATTTTTGTTGACATTTTTATCGCTTATATTTCTGGTCATAAATTTTGTGAAGAATGCCATAAAATATTTTCTAGTTTTTTCTACTCTTCCCTTAATTTTGAATAAATATAAACATAAATAACTTAATTACGACTTTATTTTTAAACTATAATTTAATGTTTAAACAAACCGTTCATTCATTGGTCTGTGTTTTTGTGTTCATTCACTTCTATTTCACTGATTAATGGACTGAAAGCCTTTTTTTTACTGTTCCCACAAAAAAATTTTAACTCAATTTTCTTATCGACGGAGAAAATTGTGATTTCACAGCAAATTAATTGATATTGAATACAAATTTTTGTTGCAAAACAGATCTAGAACACAATTAACTTTTATATACATTAATATATTTGTTTGAATTAATTTTGTAGTCTTTAAGGCCTTTGACTCAAAAACTTAATTTTAGATACATTTTCATTGAAAAATAGATTTTATTCTCAGAGAAGAGAAACTTATGAATTGAATTTGAATTTTAGATTAGATTTAAATTAGTTGTGTTTTTCAGTAATAAAATTCGGTGTATTTGAACTCTTTTCGCTCACTATTAATGAAGTATAATATTCAAGAAAATAACGTTTATATCACAAAAAACATCTCTTAAATTATTTATTATTATATAGCTTGGACATAAAATTGAATAATTTACATTATATTACCGGTCATTTGTATAATTTTGGAATTTAATGAATAATTTACTTAAATTTATTTCATGTTTCACTTCAAAGGAATACGAAATTAAAATACAAAATTTATCAATAATAATTCAGAACAAATTTATTTATGTAGTTACGCCTCTATTGTGACACTTCAAAAAAATTAATTAAATATGACATTTGCAATGTAAATATTAATTAACTTGTACAAATTCAATCAAAATTAATTATTTCAACAAAAAATATTGTTGTTTTAAATAGATACTCATATTAAATTTTTTTATACTTATTTCTATTGGATCTCTGATTTAAAAGAGAAGATTTAATCTAGGCACAATGCCTATTGAATTATGTCTGAATAAAAATTTTATTCTAAAAACTTTATCTTTTCCCGTCAAGAGAGTAGGTAATAGAAAATTACAGTAGTATTAAAAAGTATTAAATGGTGAAATAATTGCTAAACGGGTTTTTTGAATAACATATTTTATTAGATTAGTTTATCAAATCATTTGACATTCTGTTAATATGAATAAAATTATTCTATTAATATGACCAGAATATTTTAGTTTTAGCAACTGTTTATAATGTATAAAATACATGGCTATTGTGCTTATTAATAATGTGATAGCCAGGGTAAAATAACTAGCTGACACTATTTATTGTGAAACCATAGCTATCATTGCATGATTTTTGTAACTGCCAATAAAATGATCAAGAACACTGGTACGATATTTTTATGTTTTAAGTCCCCTACATTTTTTCAAAAACAATCTAATTATTTATTTTTTAAAATAAAAATTACTAAAATATTAAAAATATTATCTTGAACATCCTGATCAAAAGAAATATCAAAAAAGTATAAAAAATAAATATCTTAACTTATTTTAATTTTCCCAATAAAATAGTATTCACTTTCATTTAAAATTTATATTATTTCTGAATATTTTAAGTTAGGATTAAAGCTTTCTTTTTTAATCTTACAAATTTATAACAAGTACGCATGAATATACTCGCTCGGAGCGAGCTTTTGGCCATCTCTATGTATGACCTCCATGTCCAGTCTGAGCTTACTTCATACAGTAGAGTCTAGTTTCGCAACTGAAGGTAGAAATGGTATGTTTATTTGCTTGTATTTAAAATTAATGAAGTTTAAATGTTGTTAGAAAGAGATTCTTAATATTAAATGTTTGAGCAAGTCAATATCAATTTCATTCATATTGAAACCAAATAAACTTTTAATAAGTATTTTATTCATATCTAAAGCCTATGAGTGTTTCAAATTTGCTTTTAAAGTGTTTTTTATAAAGTTATTAATAGTTTATTTGGTTTCAATAGGAATGAAATTGATATTGACTTGCTCAAACATTTAATATTAAGAATCAACTTCAACAATCAATAACACCAAATTCCATATCCTTAGTGATGATTTAATTAATAAAAATGCATTTCTGGTGAATACCATTAATTGTCAGATAATTCGTTGGCCACTATTAGACTCAGATGTTATCCCATTGTTTGAGAATAAAAGCGGAGAAACAATAAAATGTGAAACCAATCAAATTTTTATTTAAGATTTGCTACAAAAACTCATTTATCAGTTATAGGATTTCGAGATTTTTCATTATTAATAAGATGTGCAGTTGGTGAAATTAGTGGATTTTCAATTATTCGACCAGATAATTTGTCATTTAAAGAAAACTCTCAATAGATTAAACTTGAGAAATTTCAGTAGAATTTAAAAATAATTTTTTAATATTCTATAAGGCAAGTTTTAATATTTGCAACAAAAATTGATTTAACATTTTTAAGATCTCGAGATTTTTCATTAATAATAGGAGTTGTATGTCCTCAACTATCAATAGTTTCTCAGCCGAATTAATCTGGGAAATTTCAGTTAAAATTTAAGGTAATTCTTAGTTGTTGCAAAGTTTAAAAAAATTAAATTGTGATTTTACTAGAAGATCTTATTATAAGAGATTGTGTCCCTATATTAATATTAGGATAAGATTTTGTAGTAGAAGTTGTAAAATATATTACGAAGATCTACTTGGTTGAGCTGTATAACTTTTGGCTTCTTCAGTATGTAAATATGTAATGGTATTTAATTTTTTTAATCATGATTTGTAGTCATATATAAAGTTTATTTTAACAAATATTATTTATTAAATTAAATACAGATACACATAAGATAATTCTAAAATGAAAATTTAATATTATTTCTGTGTTAGCCTCTAAGGCGCATAACCTGAGCTCATGCTTTGGGTTCTTATATCCATATCCGCTTAGAGCTTTGGGTTCTTATACCATATCTAATGTGGCTCTCATAGAGTCCACAACACAATAGTGTTGTTAACACTACCTCTGGTTATACTCTCATTGAGTGTTAATTAAATTATTATTTTGTGTTCAAATGAATTGAATTTAATATTAAAATAAAAGTATTATTTTATACAAATGTTTGTCCACTTATTTGCTCTGAGTCCTGATCTCTGGTTTCGGGTTTAACCCCAACTCAACCATAATGGCAACAAATATTATCGATATTATACTCAAATGATTTGGACATCAATTGTCTCACAAATTGTCTCTCGTTTTGGAACAACTGTTCACACATTTATTGGCCATAATTGGCATTCTTTGAGGCTGTCCTCGTCTCTGGCCATTACTGTATAACCGAATGGTAAATGAGCTGTCCATTGGTTGGTCGGGAAGTGCTTAACCGACGATAGTTTAGTTTAGAAAATAACTAAAAACTGATTTATTAAAAGAGATTCTAATTTAAGCGGAAATAATGTGTTTAACAATAAATGTATGTTAATTAGATAAGAAGTCAATAACTTTTTAAAAGATAAATAAAATTAAGTCATGTTTGAGTTGTGAAATAACACGTACTAATCAAAGCATGTGTTGTGTTTATTGTCGTAACGGTAAGGGAGTAAACTCTTGAGAAGTTCACTAAGGGCTGCCTTTACCTGTAAAGGTCGGCAACGACAAAAATTTAGGATACATTATAAGCGTTTTTAATACAATTTTTGAGATAAGTCTCTGTTTTAAAGTATATTTTTGATAACAGTTTTCTTTACTTAAAATACAGTAAGTTTGTTTTGTTTCGCAGTTTTCTTTAACATTAGTCCTATGGAAGAGATAAGAAACCAGTCATATCTGAATACATGTGACAAAAGTTTCAAAACAATTTTATCAGATATTAAAGATTATCAACACTTTTAAATGAAGTCAAAGATTAAGATAGACTTTAAACTTATTTGAATCAAACTTTCAATTCATTTGTTTTAAAAAATTTTCATTAATAAATTTAAGATATTTTATTATAAAAAGTTAATTAAATTAAGTTAAATAAAGTGTAAAATGAACCGTTTGTGGTCAGATGAAGATAAAGCTGAATTTGTTAAGCTTTACTTTTCATGTAAAAATTATAACAAAGTGGTCGACGAACTCAAGATTATTCACCCGAATTGGCCAAAATATCCAAATACCACAACAATTAGTAGAATCGTCAAAAAATTTAATAATTTTGGGACAATCTCAAGAAAATCGACAGTACGTCCAAAAATTGTAATGACAGACGAAAAGGTCAACAATATTTTGGCCGAAATTAAACAAAATGGAACGCATTCAACGGCCAAATTGGCTGCTAAATTTAATATTTGCAAATATTCTGTATGGAAACTTTTGAAAAGTGAAAAATTTTATCCGTATAAAGTTTCTAAAGTTCAAAAACTTTATGGTAAGTATTCATAATTAATACCAAGATATTTTTATTTATTTGAATTTAATATTATTAAAAATCATTATATAATTGATATTTTATTTCTAACTTTCAGAAACCGATTGTCAAAAAAGGATTGATTTTGCGAATAGTGGATTAAATGCATTAGAAGACCATATATTAGTTGATAAAGACTTCTCCGAAAGAATTATTTTCACCGATGAAGCCATATTTCACGTAAATGGACACTTTAATAGACAAACAAATCGAAAATGGTCACAAGAAAACCCCCGATGGATAGTGGAGTGCAATGTTCAAAGTGACCCTCGGGTAATGGTTTTTGGTGCCATTTGGGGAGACAGAGTTTTTGGTCCTTATTTTTTCAACACTTCGGTAAATGGCAATTCATTCACAGAAATGATGGAAGAAAAGGTATTTGTATAATAATTGGCTATTTATGACATAACATTTTTTATTCTTTTTAAAGTTTCTTCCAGAAATTAAAGAATTATCTGGATTTGAGGAATCCATCTTTTTATTAGACGGTGCGCCCCCACATTTTGCCAAGAAGTCCAGAAAATGGCTGTCCGAGAATTTTCCGGGGCGTTGGATAGGAAGAGCTTCATCCGGAGATGAATTGCTCTTCGAATGGCCACCGCGATCACCGGACTTAAACCCACTGGACTTCTTCTTCTGGGGCCACATTAAAAATGAAACATTTAAGCAATCCCCCAGCAATTTAGAAGAATTGAAAACTTCCATCAAAATTGCTTTTTCTAATGTACCAATCCATATGTTACGAAAGACAAGAATAAATTGGACTGAAAGATTACAAGACACCATTTGTTTCGAAGGCAAACATATCGAACATAAAAAATAATTTTTATAATATTAAATAAATTGGTTTCAATAAATAAGCTAAACTGTATCTGAAGCCTAAACTGCGAAACAAAACAAACTTACTGTATAATCAAAATAGATTATATTTACTTATCAATAAATTTATTAGGATAAAATTTATGAATTTAATTTCTTCAAACATTTTTTTAGTTAGTAATTGCAATTTATACGGTCGGCGCCCTATTTCTTTGATTAATCTGAACATATTTATATATTTCCAAGAAACAGGCTGTTGTGTGAGCAAATAAGAACAATACAAAAGGAACTGTAGAGTATACAACTATTATCCATTCAATAACCCCATATATAGTATATGATCGGCCATGGATTGTAAATAACTTGCACTCGAGTGTCCAGCTTAACCAAATGCAGAAATTGAGTGTAGCTAGCAACAAGAAAAAATTAGCACATTTTTCCATTGACCCAAATTTAATTCTGCAAAACACTTCTGATATAAAGACACATTGAAATAATATTTGAGTCCAAAAAATATAATTTTTTTAGTTTAATCAAAACTACTATTATTTAAAATTTTACAGTCTATTCAAAATTGTGAGACATATATTCATTGCTACTATTATTATCACCCAAACACCCAAACAGGTATGGCGTCACTCCACTGCATCTATGTCTATGTCAGGAGCATATATCCCGATCGTGTCTTCAACTATTAGTAGAAAACGGAGCAAAACTATACGCTAAGAATAATCAGTCTGTGGCTCCCTTTCAATTAGTTAGCGATGATATGAGTCCTCATATTTTATTACTTCAAAAGTCTATAATAGACGAGGCGTTCGCCCAAATCGTACCCAAACAAAGTAATCAAACAAATAATAATAATAATAATAATAAAAGTGTTAATAATAACAATAAAATAAGTAATAGTGACCCTCGACTTCACACAATGGCAGCTGATTTAGAGGTCTCCTCATTGACCAGTAGTGCTGCTGAAGGTCTCAATCAAAATACAATAAGTAATACAAAAGACAATAAGTTTGGCGTAACTGACGTCAAATTTTTTAAACGAAAACTTCAGTCAAAAACGAGTAATAATTTATTTTCGACAAACACTGCGACAAAGTCTGCCTCAAAGGATGTCTACATTTGCTTTGATAACGTTTCGGTCAAATCACTGGAACCCCAGTCCAATTCAAACAATGAAGACTCTGTTCAGTCGGTTGACAATTTTGGCGCCGACAGTGCGTGTGCTCTTCAATACAAGAAGAGTATTGCCGAGAGTATTGCTCCGTCTATTTTTCAACAGCATATCAATGATGAACATTATATGGTAAGTCTTAAGTTTCTCATAAACCTAAATATTCTGAGCAATGGCTTGGAATTAACAAGGTACAAAATTAATCAAGATAATTTAAAAATATCAAGCAGGCTTCTAAATTTAAGCATGCTCATTAATTTAATGGTCAAATTACTATTAATTAGAAGTAAAAACAAATCAATTAGAAGTCATTCATTCATTGAAGTCATCGATAAATCTTAATTAAATGCATTCATTGAAAGTCAACACAAAAACACGTCATTAATATTGGATTGCATTCAGAATATAGTCTTTTATCTAAAAAAACATGAATTTTACTTCAATTCAAAGCAAAAAAATTAATTTTAGTTTTTTATGTCTTATAATAAATTTTGGTTAAAATAATTCAAAATTTTCCATTTCTTTAATTTTTTCTAAACATTGCACTCCTGGCGATAGATGAGCAAGGTGTTTTGCATCAATATTACTTTAAAATACTAATTTAACATTAAAAACGATGCTTAATAAACAACAATTAATTAATCTAGTAGAAAAATTTTGAATTGCCTATTAATTTTGAATAGAATTACCTAGTTGTTAGTCCTAGCAATTAGCATCTATCTTGGTTATATATTTTGTTAATGAATTACATGAGGAATGTCTATCACTTAAATATGAATAATATTTTCTTCTCTTAAGAAGAAATTTTCAAAAACTATTCCATTCTTTATGTTAACACAAATGGAAAAAATGAGTTTTATTTCAAAATAATTGAAGCGTCAAAACAAATGTCTCTTTATTTTACTGTTTAAATGAGTTGAAGGGAAAAAACACTAAATGACAAGAAAATTGTTGAAAAAGAGCACAGAATAGAAAATAATAAGAATAAAAGAGAGCACTGAATAGAAAAGTAAACTAATAATTCTTCATTTAAACGTTGAGCCGATTTTCCTGTTTTTCTCTTCTTATTCTATAAGTTCAGAGTCTTTGCTGTAATTTGTGGTCTGTCTGCCAACAGAAACAGATGAGTCTATGACTGAGAGACAGACAAAAAAGAAAAACAAATAATTATTCTTAAGTTTACCTTAAGATTCATTAGAAGAAAATCGAGAAAATGAATCAATTATTACAAGAAAATAATTTTCTGTCTATATTTCAGTCTTAATTTTAGACTCTAAAACCATCTATCAATAAATGAATTCCTGGTAAATTGCTTTTCTCTTTTATTTTCCCTTGAAACAAACTGAAAAAAGTTATCTTTCAAAAGTTTATTTACAATTTTATGTTTTGTTTAAAGTATTTCTCATAAAATACTGGCCTTAAAGGAGTAATTCTTTTTTGAAAGAAATATATTCCTTATAGTTTTTAGAGCATATATTCCATTAAATCCTTGAATTCTTGTGATGTTTTAAAGATTTTGATTATCATAAAAAGCATAACCTTTTAAAAACTGTATTTTATTTTACTAAAAAATATCCAAACTTGATAAATTGAAAAGAGTTTAAAAACTGTAATCTATTCTTAAAAGATTATTTTAACTAATGATTTATATTTAGATGTCTAAGCTGGCAAAAGCGGCAATTATGCTAGTTTATTTTTTTTATAATTAATTAACTTTAATAATTAACTTTAATAATTAAAGTTTAATATAATGATTTGAGAAAGCACTAGCTCATTTGTTACATGGATCTAGAACACAAATTTTGACTGAGCGATTTTTAAAATTTTTTGACCACAAACAAATTGAATACTTGAAAATGATAAAGAGCAAGATAGAACATATGAGAATCTGCTATTTATAAAAGATTGTACTTTTACTCAAATCTTTTTTTAAGATTCAAGCAAAGAAATTCAGTCAAAATAATAAGCTTGATAAATCGAAGTCAATTGTTTAAAAACTGTAAAATCTTTTTAAAAGTAAATCTTAAAACATAACTCATATTTATTTCTTAAATATTTTTTGTTTTGTTTTTAATTTTTTTTCTCTGACTTTTAGAATTGATTTTAAAAAGTTTAAAAAAATTTTGCCTTGTTTAAGCATTTATATTTAACTTGCAACTTAAATGTAATATTTTAACGTAACACATGAAAAGAACAATGTGCACAAATGTTACCTGAGAAGTTAGCTTTTTTGTTTTGCTTTGTTTCCTATTGAAAACCCATCTACTCATTGTTGCCCCTCTAAAGACACTCTGGCGCCTGACTTCATTGCTTCAATAGATTTTTAATGCAAAAGATTAAGATGAATAGTTAGAAATGAAGGCATCAAAATTTTATTACAAACATTTTAATATTTTATTATTAAACCAGTCATACCATATGGAAAGCTCGGCTCTATATTTATGCAAAATTATTTAACAAATTAAATGAAAGTCAGAGCCCCCTATCAGTGAACACATAAACGAAATTCATATATGAAATCCATATATTGGTATACATAAAACCAATACTTCAAAATAAAAAAACTAACTTCTCATTTAAGCGAACATTCCCTTTAACTTTTAATCCTGAGTTCGAGTTTGACATATTTATTGCGAACAATTCTGTCAATACCAAGAGCAAATCTTAAAACAAGATTTCAAATTCAAATGTTGACTATTTCGAAAAAATCCAAATTAGCATGATAAAAGAATAATTTCCAATCAAATACCACTTATTTTTTTCAATTTTATTTAACTTAAATTTTTTAGAGAAATATTTTTCTCGATTCCTATTATTCAATAGAAAACAAGCAATAAATTCAATTGAATTTCAAACCTATTGAGTCTGTATTTCAAATATTTGTTGGCTTAATATCATATGTCTATAGACTTTTATCATGGAAATTGCATTCAATTATTTTCACCATATTTAATTTGCGATTATTATTGCATTCACTGTCCTTCACATTTGGATTGGTGTGTTCAGGACACTGGAGAATAATATTTTTAATATTAAGGAGAAAAGGCTAGTGATTCGCAACAATGCCTTTTCTGGTGAACTGGCTGTTTGATAGCACAGCTCTGTGACAATAAGTCACTGATAAGTTACACACAAAATTTCATCCTTTTCTCTGTCTTCTAAATGTTGAGCCAAAGAATCTGTTTCTTCACAGAAGTAGTTTTTTTTTATTTATTTGTGAATCTCGAGAGAAGAGGCAGTTCTTTATTCGACAATTTTTTTGATATAATTTATTTGAACCGATATTTTACTGATCATTCGATCGCATCGAATGGCCAAACATTCAATAATTGACTGACCGTTAAAAAAATCTATTCTTTAGATACTCTTAAGAACACACCTCGCCAAGGGGGGGATCAGCCATTTATCCCCCCCCCCCTGTCGCGAAAAATTTTGGAAAAT
>JAQGBR010000546.1:0-12449 GCA_034698525.1 Achipteria nitens | reverse complement strand
TTAATTCCCCTTTTTTTATTTGACTCTAGTCTTGCACACGATTTTTTCGTTTTCATTTTTAGAGACTCTACTATTCAAAACAGAATTTTCAAGTTTTCTTCACTGTCTTTAGAATTAAATTTAAGTATATTTTACATTTTTTTATCGTTTCTTATCTTATTTGCCCCAAACTTTTTCTACTCTTTTATTTTATATATTTTAAGATTTCTCTCTTTAATTCAATAAAACCTTTTCTCTGTATTTTATTTAATAATTGAATTTTCTATCATTTCTTCTGAGAATAAATTCAAAATAATCTCAAAATTGAATTTAAAGCATTTGGTAATCATTTTTGTCATCTCTTATATAAAACAAAATAATCGAATATTATTTAAGTCTCAAATTGAAAGCTATATTACATATAAATTTCAATTTTCTTTCCTTAAAATGTAATCTAATTTTCAAATCAACACAATGTTTGATAAATTAAATCAAAAGTTTGTTTTAATTATAATTTCTATAATTAATGATTTAATGACCAAATTATTTATGTTAACGATTAGAGAAAGATCTAAGAATTGATTTATTTGTTGTGACAATCAAACTTTTCCTCTGACTATCTGTTCCTTAAATGTCAATATAACTGTATTTAATAGATTATCCGCCAAAATTTCGGGAAGCCTTCTCTACACAAACTCTTGATCCAGGTCCTCCACTGTCATTAAAATGTATCGCTGGTGGAATACCAATACCACAGATCACTTGGCAATTGGACGACTCTCCCATTCCTGAAAGCTTTAGAGTTCGTTTCGGGGATTATGTAACGAAAGTAAGACCTAAACGATTGACTTTTACTCAGATTATGACTAAAGCCCTTCATATGACTGATATTATATTAAATCTATTTCTTTATTTCAATTACTCATTGAATCTTCGAAATCAAAGGATGGACTCGTTATTAGTTATGTCAACATAAGTAATGTCAGAGTAGAAGATGGCGGCAGTTATTCCTGTAAAGCAGACAACGGTTTGGCCACTATTGAACACTCGGCCAAAATTAATGTTTTGGGACCACCAGTAGTGAGACCAATGAGAAATATGACTGTCGTGGCCAGTGAACCATTAATTGTCAGGTGTCCGGTCGGAGGATATCCATTGGAAAGCATTACTTGGGAAAGAGGTAATCATCTGAATGTCTGTTCACTAAATCGTAACCATATCTCACACAAAGACTCAATCATTTCATTCCTGTTTCGAAACAAAAAAAACCATTTCTTCCTTAAAGTGAAGCAAAAATATTAGAAAAGGAAATAAAAGACAAAAAGTTTTGTCAGTTTTTTCTTATTTTCGATTTATTTATCGATCTGTTAAATGGATAGCCCTTTACGTAACAAATATTGTTTTGAGTCTAAACTATTGTAGGCTTAAAATGATTTATCAGACAAACAGTTATTCGTAAAAATAGTGAACATATGAGTGGGAAAAAGGAAACAACACTTAAATAAATATCAAAACAATATTAAGTATTAGTCTTTGATTGGCTAACAGTTATTCGACTTTTTATACAACAGCCGGTCATCGCTTACCATATAATCATCGCCAGAAAGTTCACGACAACGGAACTATTGAAGTCTATCACATCGAAAGAGCCACTGATGAGGGTCTCTATACTTGTATTGCCAAGAATAAAAAGGGACAGACTGCCCAAAGTACAGTCTATGTTCGCGTTCAAAGTAAGTCCAATAATGTTCTCCACATCTGATGCTCATTGCATTCAATTTCTCTTATATTCTGTTCTCAATTGTCGGCTATTTTTTTCGATTTATATATATATTGTGTTTGTGTTATATTAGTGTTGGTTCTGTTCGTCTGTTTATCTGATTGCATGTCTTTCTCTATCTTATGCTATCATATCATTGGTATTGATTTATTGGTCGCCAATCGCTTTAACCGCTTCTAAAATCTCTTTTGATCCTTTCAGTTAAGCCAGTGATAGAGCCGTTCTCTTTTCCGACAAGTCTCAGGGAAGGACAGAGAGCGTCCGTCTTATGCACTGTTAGCAGTGGAGGTAACCGACCATTCATTCAAACACTGACTATCAATAAAAACAAATCACAAACAATTAGTTTACGATTCTTCTGATGAGACCATTTGGACACAAAAACTTTTATAACATTTTGTCGGTCACTAGTTTTAATGACTGTCCCCTTCTGCCACAGATATGCCGATCACACTTCAGTGGTTCAAAGATGATGTGCCCATTAGTCAACAGAAAGGGGTTCGCGTTAATGAAGTGGCCGATTACTCATCCACACTATTATTCGAGTCATTAGGATTGGACCATAAGGGCAACTATACCTGCATTGCATCTAACACTGCGGGCACAGTCAGTCATACGGCTTCAATGATCATTCACGGTATGCATTCCACGCAATTAATGTCTTGTTCTCTAAATACAATAGCACTCAATGCAAACTCTTATCCAATACAACACGATATCGACTCCACATTAATATTAGACAATAAGACAAAAGAATTGTATTTTGTGTACAGTTTTTGCGATAGTTTTGCCATTTTGTTGGGCCAATCGATGTCTACTCCTTATCATCAATAAGTTTGTCTCATATCTTATTTTGGTTTTGTTTCTTCTTTCATAACTATTTATTTATTAGATTAATGATTAGCCTCTCATTTCACTCAACGGTCAATAGAAAGTAAAAAGACTGAGTGTTTCACTATTTCTGACAAATTGTTTAATTATTTTATCCTTAATTTTCTATTTATCACATATTTTTCGTTAATTATATAGAATTGAATAAATGGACGAATTTTTTTAATCATTAAGTTTTAGTGAAATAAATTTATCCCAATTTGTTATGACATTAATTAAATCCAAACTATTATTTATTATTAATTGTATAAAACTTTTAATGATAGCGACACTTATTTTTAATTTCCGTAATAGTATTATGTGAGCGCACAGAATGAGAACTAACTTATTTTAGACTATAATAATAATATTTCGTAGACTTGTTATCACTGGTTATTAGCATTAGATTTCCATAATTTTTCAATATTTCTGATCCTTTGGGCAGTTTATGACGGCTTGTGATATGAACTCTCACTAAAACATGTAAATCATATATCACTTCTGTCTTACCATACATTTGATTCCTTCCCATATGCAGTGCCTCCTCGTTGGACAGTAGAGCCAAATGATGTGTCTGTAGTTCGCGGCAGAAGTATTACAATCGATTGCGCCACTCAGGGATATCCATATCCAAGAATCATTTGGACAAAATCGTCTTCGAGTCAGTATATAAACATATAATAAATATTTTATTCAATAAATTATTTGATTTTCTTATTTCATGAGAGACTCGACTCATAATTTTGGTCCAATATTTTTGATTAATTCAATCAAATAAATTGCTTTCTCTGTCATTATTGCCACAAAAGGCCATAACTTACTCTTTTTGAACACAATTCAAGACAAAGAAAAACTAGTTTTTATATAAGGAATTCATACTATTATTTATTTATAGACAAATGACTACAATTGAATGAAAATTTATTCAACAGTTGAATGAATTGTTAGCCCAAACTCAGGGTTTATTAAAAATTTGAACCTTTCATTAAATACTTTTTTAGTGAATACAAGAATTAGAACTAAATTTGAATTTTCAAATGAAAAATAATTGATTAAAATCCAGAATTACTTATAGATTATAAGAGATTTTATGAACTCATCTCATGAATGATTAATTAGGCTTTCCTTCTCTTTAGACTTAATTCTCTATTTTGAAACATTTGTTACATTTTGTGATCCAAATATAATTAATTAAAAACATTTAATCAAAGGTCAAACACCGCGTGATTTCAAGCCTATCATTAGTGGACCGCATCTTCAAGTCTGTGAAAATGGTTCTCTATCGATCCAAGAGGCCAGGGATACAGATCAAGGCTTTTATTTATGTCAGGCTCAGAATGGAATCGGCCAAGGATTGAGTAAAGTGGTTAAAATCAGTGTTCATGGTAAGTTAAACTATTGATCTCTATTTTCTTAAATATTAGAACATTTTTGGAATACTTTTTCAATAAAATAATGTTTTATTTTACAATTTAATGATTTGTCACACAATTTACATATTTTTGATTTTCGTGTCATATATTTAGTGTTAATTCAATTCAATTGAATTAATTATTTCGAGTGTTTCTCACATTTATTATAATAGAAATCTTTCAAATCTTTCAAATTTGTTGATTTAAGGACTATAAATGTTTTGGTTATTCTCTTTTCAAGAGTTCTTTAAGAAATGCATAGAAATGGTGTCCCAATTCTAAGAATATTTATTGTATTTTTCAGTTGCGGCTCATTTTAAATCAAAATTCACAGCAGAAATGGTACGGAAAGGGCATAACATTAAACTGAAATGTGAGGCATTCGGTGACAAACCAATTGCCATCACTTGGACTCGTGATAAGCAAAAGATTGATGTCATCTCCAATACAGACACAATGGGGTCGACCTCTTCAGATAGTCGTTATGAACTGAGCGAAACTATTAATACCAAAAGCATAGTGTCTGAAGTGCTGATTAAAAGAGCTGATCGAAGAGATAGTTCCCTCTTTACATGTTTGGCCTCTAATTCTTTTGGTTACGACGACACTAATATACAATTGATAGTCCAGGAACCTCCCGATCCACCCAAAGATTTACAGGTTCTGGAGTTTACCAGCCGTTCGATTAAGATCTCGTGGTCTCCGCCCTATAGCGGCAATTCACCGATCGTTACCTATTATATGCAGTTCAGGTCAGGTGAGCGAAGTTCAGACCTTTCCGATTGGATGTCTGCTCAAAACGTGTCGTTTCCCAGTGGAGAGACAATCGGTCAGATCGTAGGTTTGAAGCCCGCAGTTCTCTATTATTTCCGATTAATAGCTGAAAATCATATCGGTTTAAGTGATCCGAGCAGGTATGACACCGTATGACACCGTTCCTTCTCTTATATCTCCTAAACTAAAAGTCTTTTAAAATAATTATTTTCAGATCTATTGAAGCGAAGACAGAAGAAGAGTCACCGGGAGGTCCTCCAATCCATATTAAAGTTCGAGCGATATCTTCGCGATCAATAGCTGTCAATTGGGAGCCACCAAAGAGGGAACAACAGAATGGACTGATTCGAGGCTATTATATCGGATATAAAATGTTCGGTACTTCGAGTCAATACGTTTACAAAACATTACAGATTAGAGAAGGAAACAGAGAAGAAGTTATTCTAAACGGATTAAAACAAAACACTCAGTACTCAATCGTTGTCCAGGCGTTCAATACTAAAGGCGCAGGTCTTATATCGACTCTAATATATCTTTTGATAGTACTTAACATCATTTTTATTTGTCTTAATATTAGGTCCATCTTCTGAAGAGTTAAAGATCCAAACTTTAGGTAATTCTATTGATTGGCACAGATTTCAGTTCAATGGTTATTGAATTTCCTCCAAATTATATCGATTGCTGTTTAGAGATGGACGCCCCGACTTCACCACAAATACAAGTGACGAGTAGCTCTGGTTCATCGATTCATTTGGCGTGGGATCCGGTAGTCGATGACGACAACCCAATCGATGGTTACTTAATATTTCAAAGAGAAGACTCGTCTACAGAATGGAAAGAGTTTCGTATTGTAGGCCAACAGGCCTTCTATACAGCTATTGATCTCAAATGTGGAACACGTTATCAGTTTTATTTGGTGGCATACAATAGGATAGGTAGAGGAGAGCCATCAGATATCGTCACTGTTAAGACTGACGGGTAGTTTGTCTTCTTTGAACTCTGCATAAATCATACCTTTATTTAATTCAAAATCATTTCTCAAATGAATTTTGTGACAAACTATTACTTTAAACTTTAGGTCAGTTCCTGTGGCACCCGATAAGTTGTCTGTAGTGACAGTAAACAGAAGTACAGCACTTATTCATTTAGATTCATGGCATCACGGAGGCTGTCCTATAAATAAATTTAAAATACGTTACCGACTGCTCACAAATAATGGGGAGTGGATTGAAATTCATCACAATCTCAACGAAAGACAGATAGAACTGAACGGTTTAATAGTCGGCTCCCGATATCAGTTGCAAATCACTGCTTACAATGAGGTCGGGTTCACAGGTATTACACATTAAATCTAATTCTAAATAAAAATATTCAACATTTGAAATGTTGTCAACAGAAGCCGAGTACACATTTTCGACACAAAATGATAGCCATGAGCTCAACCCTCGCACAGCGTCGGGGCATACGATAAGAGGCGCCTCCAATAAGCACTCAACGAATAATATAAACGAATACTCTCTTGTGATTCCAGTGGCCATCACTTTACTGGTGATTGTCATACTTCTAGCCATAGTTGTTCTCGTCTTAAGAAAGAGTTCGACCAATGGTTCGATTTATAGTCGAAAACAGGACTCATTGCAGATGTCTCACATGGATTCGTGCAAATCTGGTCGTTCCACTTATACTAACTCTCCTTATAATACTCCGCACAACTGTTCCAATGGTACGGAGACAGCGCCTAAAATGAACGGAGATTTCGGGTCCCGAATGATAGACGAACCGCTTTATGCGACCGTCAAAAGGACGCCGAGAGCTCCACGAAGTGAGGCTCACATATACTCCTATCCGATACAAAGTGCTGTCTCAGAGCTGACAAATATGCAAATGAGTAACTGTGCCAACGGTGCCAATGGTTCTCAATCTATACCACAAACGGCTACTCTTATAGTGACCGTCGATGACAGAGATCTCGAGGAGAAACTGTTGGATGAACTCCAACAACAGTGTCCGCTCAATGAACACCGACTCTCTTTGACTCACTGCAGATGAATAACCATTTACTCAACGGATTACACACAACCAGTAGATTGATGTCCAAAATGGCCGTCCATTTTATACTCATTGTATTCTAATGTTTATAATGTATATAATGTTTATGTAATATAAATCTGTTTGAAATAAATTAATAAAACATTTTATTCTATGACTGCTTACTATTCCTCACAACCACTCAATTAATATTAAGGAACGAACCATACGTCCAATTATTCAATCGTCTAATCCAAGGATCTATTATTCCATTCATTTTATTGTCGAAACAACTCTTTGCAACAGAATTAGTGACTAAAAATGATGGCAATTGAATGGTAGGCCACACATGAATGGTATGCCACACAGAAATAGTTTAAGAGCTTAAAACAAGTCATGTGTTGACTACTATTGTCTTAATTATGTATATTTGAGTGCAACTATTTTTTGTATACCAATTGATGGCCGACGTTGGCCTCCAAAAATTGCCGAATCCGATGGTATTGCACATCGTATTGGCGGGGTATTGGGTTTAGTTTTCAACTAGCAATAACCTCAGCTCAGGATGACCTTCATTGCTTGAGGTACTGCCTCTGCGCAAAGCTTAACCAAAAACAGAGAAGACATCACTACTCTCCACATTCAATGTTAATATCGTTACAGCATTTAATGCACTTTTAATCAATTATAGCATTAATTTTCAAACAAAAATCAATTTATTTTATTAAATTTGTTTATAACTCACTATTTCTAATGATTATATGTGTTAATCAATTTAATTGATTTAATAACAAATTAATTAAAATCAGTTTTGTTGACACAAATATCAAAGTTTTTCATTGAATAGATTCAAGACTTGAAATAAATAAATAAAGAGTTCATTCATATAATATGTAAACAAATAAAAAGTGATTGAATTACAGAAATCTATTCAAATGTTTTAAAACTTAATTTCAATTAAAACTTTGAATAAAAAATTATTTCATTTTTTTAAATAACGAAATATTGAAAAACTTTAGTCTTAAGTGAGTTTCAGGCAATTTTAATGAAAATAATATTTTAATTTTAAGTCAAATAATAAACAAATTTATTTGTAAACAGAAAAAACATTTTTAAGCATAAGATTAATAAACAATTCATTTAAACTCTTCATTCAATTTATTGATGGCTTTATTCCAGTTATCATTAGAGAGACATAAGATTCGACGAAATGGTTCCATAAGTTTGTTGTCGTCTTTCCAGTCAAAGACATCTGAATCGCATTGTTTTGCGACACTATATTCAAAGCTATAGTCAGACAACTCATTGAAGATCTCTTCCTCTGCGTTCACATAAATAGGTTCGGATTCTGTGGTTTCCTTACTCTTTATTTTCAATATTTTGCAAATCATAACAAACCACTCGAACTCCAGATTTAATTTGTTTTGTTTATCACTTTTAGTAGACTTGAGGTCATTCATCAGCTGTTGATATGACGGCAAAGATATCTTTGGCGGCAAATTAGTGAACCTCTCGTTAACTATTAAACCCATTCCTTCCAAACTATTAGTCAACAGTTTATGGATTCGATTGTCTTTCGGTAAATAAGATGTTAACGTATTTTGGATTTGTTTTATGCAATCCTTTTGCAAATATTGGGCTAAAGGTATGACTGAAGTGATGCCGTAAACGTCGTCGTCGTCTGAATCATCACTTTTATCATCGCTTTTATCTTTTTGTTTGTCGTCCTCTTCTTCGTCGACCACTTCTTGCTATTAATTACAATTAAAATAATTTATTAAATATTTGAGAATTACTTTGAGAACAGAAGAGATGTGTTTCTGATCCACAAGAAGTTGAGTCAATTCTGAAGTATTGATCTTCTCTTTGAGCCATAACTGAGACAAAAGACATTTAATACCATTAAAGTCTTCATCTATTGGTTGATAAGCACTGAAATCGATTTGTATTTCCTTTAAAATCAAATTATTTTAAATAAGTATTTAATTCAAACAAAAATGAAAAACACTTTATTTATAAACTGTTTATCTTCGGTGTCGTCGGTGTCGGCATCACTCGAGTCCTCCTCTGAGTCTTCAGACTCTGAATCAATGTCTTCATCTCTGTCTTCATTATCTTTCTTCTTATCTTTTAGTTTATTGGGATTGTCTTCACTCAAGTCTTGAGCCAATTCTTGTCGTTTTCTTTTCTTATTTAGTTGTGAAGACATTTAACCTAAAAATTGATTAATTTTTAAGAAAAATAAAACAAAAATATTAAAAACACGTGAAATACATATGATTTGACTCTAATCTCCTTTTTATTCAATAGATGTCATAATAAACACATTCTTTGCACACATTCTTAAAGTTTTTATAAAATATAATTCATTTAAAAAAAATAATTGTATTAATACTTTAAATTTCAATCTTTATTGAAATTAAATGTAGATTTGCTTAAAATAATAAGAAATCAAGAATAATGTTAAATGAATTATAAGTTTAATTTTATAATTCCATTGATTATTTGAAAGTATATTATAACGAGTGTTGACTGTATTGACTTCAAATTCTTTGCGGTATATTAGGCGACAATTCTGTTGCAAAAGTTTCAGTTTATTTATAGAGTTAACGAACAAACGACTAAAATATCATTTTAGTTGATTTGAAACAATAATTATGTGAATCTTAAAGAGTAGTTAACACTATGAGTAAGAAAAAAGTGAATACATTGAATAAAATTCAGTTATCGGTTCTAAACAGCGGCGGTTTAATACCGTTTGAATATAAGGCCCAAACGGCTCTTAAAGTGATTCCTAAGACTCCAATTGATTTCAATAAATTCAATGCACACATTCAGCTCTTAAGGAAATATGAAGTACTTCTTAAGATTGAATTTCATGTAAGTCTTATTCTTATTAAATAAACTCTTCTTAAATATTCACTCATTTATTTCCTAAGAATTATTTTAAGATTTCATTTGAAACTTATTTAAAATAATTCTCTTTAAATCTTTTTATTATAAAAAAGTCTCAAAAAATCTTGAAAAGTATTGAAACTAATAAAAAAAAATTGACTTTTATTTGAAAATTATCGAAATAAACTAGTTTTCCAAGTATCACTTGAATTTTAGCTATAATTTTAATATTTTTTGTGAAAATCTATTGATCAAGCTCATTTTTATAAGAATTTTATAGTCATATTTCATATTAGTGCTTAATATATGAATTTCTGTGAGTATTTATTAAATTTCAATATTAATTTCACCAAGTTCATTCATTCAAGTAATATTTAGCGACCCTGATCAATTTTTAAACTATTCATTTGTTGTTATTTTGACATAAATTTGCTCAAAATTTCCATCAATTTGTTATTCAAACTCTAAAACAAAGTTCAAAATTAATTAAAAGTTTAAATACTTTTATTGTAAAGTTTGCGTCAAAAAATGAGACGACAACCAAACACAGTACCCGACACGGCAACAAAGAGGCCAATGAAATCAAGAATACTTACCCTAAAAAGTGTTTGCCCTGTAAGTCATTTCAATTTATTTTTTACATTTTTTGTATTTTTATTCGAGTTTTGAGATTTTTTTTCTTAAATTCAATCTATTTTTATATCCAAAATCTCATTAATTATTTGCAATTTTATGTCTGTTTTCAAAATATTTGTTTTTAATTTTTTTAGTACTTTTAGTACTTAACTTAATTTTATAAAATTTATGACAAAAATTATCAAATGTTCGCTACATTTCAGCAATAATTCAATTATTAATTATTTACATTTTATGGAAATTGAATTTTAAAATACTTCTTGTATTTAAAGACGACTTCAATCGAGTGGTATTACCACATCTGCCCGAAGAACCTGAAGATTCAGATTATGTGAACGCATCTTATGTTGATGTGAGTCACGAATCAAACAAATAATTATTCGAAAAATGATTTGTTTGCCAAAAAATCACTGAATTCTTGACTATAATTAATGTTTTCCTGATTACATCTAATTTTGTAGAGTATACTTAAACCAAACGCCTATATCGCCGCTCAGGGACCCAATGAGTTCACTATAAATGACTTTTGGCGTATGATTTGGGGACAAAAGTCTTTCGTTATTGTAATGTTGACAAAGGTTTTTGACTTCATTCGTGTTATGTGTTGTCAGTATTGGCCAATGGAAGAGAATAAGCCTGAAATGTACGGACAAATTGAAGTAACACTTCTCAGTGAAGAACCGTTGGCTGACTTTGTTATCAGAACTTTCAGAGTCAGAAAACCCGATGAAATCGTAAGAAAATTTTGTTGTTTTAATAAAATTTTGAATCAATTATTAATTTGAATCATAAGATAAAGAAAAGGTTACAAAAATATGAACTCAAAAAAAGAAAGTCTAAGTCTTTCAAAAGTGGAACCAGTCTTAAGTCTCAATTAACCACAATATCATCATTCGATACATTAGAAAACGGAACCTATTATTATAGTGACGCAAATTTATCAAAAGCCGAAACATATTCGAGGGATGACTTCCTCTCCGCTCAAAACGAATCATTTTTAGACGTCAACCAAAAGTTGGCGGATATCGAAGAAGAAGAAGTAGACAATGAAGAAGAAGATGAAGACGACGACAACGAACGCATTATATATCAGTTACATTATCATAACTGGTCATCACATACCTGTCCATTCCCTAACTCTATATTACAATTTCGAAGAAGAGTTCGTATTTATATGAATGAAGTCTTAAATGACCAAAAAGTCGATGATATCGGACCAACGATTGTTCACTGCAGGTGAGGGCTCTCCTCTTTAGTTAATTAATCTTTTATTTCTCTTTTAAATTGATTTCCGATATGTTTGAGACAACAAATTCTTAAAATTGATTTCTTGTTCTGAAAAATGACAGAAAAATTAATTTTATGAAAAAATAGCATTCAATACAAGTCTAAAGAATTCGTTGAAATAATTGATTTATTTTTGCTCTCAAACCCCCATTCATTCTGTTTAGTCATTAGAGTCTAATTATTTTACATTTTATTCGATTCGTTATAAATCTTTTTTTTTCATAAAAAGCAAAGAATTTAAATATTTATTATATCAATGTTTAGAAATATAAAAATCACTCATTAAATGAAATATAAATGAATAATAAATGAAAATTTGTTGAAAGATTAGAAAATATTCGTAAATTTAATGTCAATTAAAATAATTATTTGTGTCAAAAAATTTTATAACTTTATTTTTAACTCTTAAATAATTATTTTTATAATAAATTTATGTAATATTCGTGACATAATAATCAGTAATTGACCCGAACTTGAAATATAAAATAGTTGGCGCCGATCACTGACATCACTGATTCTATTTTGAAATGACATTAACGATAATTAATCACTTTCTTAACTCAATATTCAATTAATCAAAACTTTAAACATAATAAATATTTGTTGTTTAAGGAATTTCAACAAATTTATAGCTTTTAGTTTAAACAATTTGTTTGTTTCCATATAATAGAAAGAATTTCATTTATATCAGAGCCGTCGGTGCGGCCGAAATCACTCGTAATTAGTGATTAAGAATATAACCAATTCCAGAGAAACGGTATAACTGTGTTCGTTATAAACGGATTTCT
>JAQGBR010000545.1:0-12457 GCA_034698525.1 Achipteria nitens | reverse complement strand
GTAAAATTTTTAATAAAAATAATTTTTTTTATGTTTATAGACATTTAAGAACAGTCTTTAAAAACTCAAGAAATGTGTTCTTATCTTAAGAATTGTGTGGTTTGAGTCGATGTTAATTATAAACTCGGAGATGACAGACAGCTATTAGTGTGGAGAATAGTGTCATCAAAATCTCAGTTTTTGCTCCAAAAGTGATGCCTTTCCCTTTATTTACTGGAATAGAGTGAACAAAATTCAAATTAGTGGCAATTTTAACCATTACTTCAATGGGTTTTTACTATACTCTGAAAAAGAGTCCGCCTAAACATTAAACGATTAGTATATCTAAGGCTGGGATTAGCTTTTAATTAATGAATTCCTCAAATGTTATTAAATTACTTAATATTTTGAGTTAATATCAGAATCTAAAGATAGGTTTGGATTAAATTTCTCTAAAAATTTTACTGAATCTGATTTAGAGAGAAATGTTTGACTTTTTTTATGCCAATTAAATGCTAAAAATTTGAAATTAGTTATAAATATTGCAAAAAATGTGCTGTTTTTAAAAATTTAAGTGAACTAATTTTAACTGTAATACATACCACTACTGATACCACCGATAAATGCTATCCTGTTTTCAACTGCTATATTGATGGGTGAATTAATTCTGATATAATCCGTTAAAATATCGAAAGCATCCAAATCTTCAATCAGTTGTAAACTCAGTTTCTTCTCATCATTTATTTCGATGGTTTGAGTCAATAAAACTTCATATAATTTTGTGTCATCTAATAGAGTGTAGGTTTCATTCAAACATTTCTTGCATTTAACGGATATCTCAATAATTGGTGGGTTAATAGGATTTGAGAGGTCACAACTAATTCTAAGTCCGGACACTTGATATAAATTTGAACTCTTAATGTTTTCCTCTAATAGTTGTCGTATTGTTTCTCCGCTCAGAATAAATAGTGTTATTTTAGGACTTCCTCTACTGAACACTTTGTCTAAACTAATTTTAGTAATAAAATATTCAGAAGTATTGACGTTTCCAATAGAGTTAGTTATAGTTTTACTGTCAATCAAAGCGATTACATCTCTCTTCTCATCGATCCTCTCTTTTAACACATCATTTCCTTTTCGTGCGATCAATGATTTTATATATGAATCGTTAATAATATTATTGTGATAAAAGATCACTGAGTCTGAGATTAGGTTTCCTAAATTACACTCTCGCGTTGAACAGTCGCTCCCATCGAGATAGACATTTGATGTTCCGATGTATAACTTTTGGTGATATCTTCGCACCAAATTGTAAGCATTCAGATCTGTTTTTTGTTCAATAAAACAAATGGATTGAAGTCATAATATTTTAGTACATTTTAGGCTATATTTTTGTTTTATTGTTATATCAAAAGTCAATCTATCAAAAGGTGTCATAGATTTTAATGCAGTCTTTGATTGAATGCCTAATATTTTTGTCTAATAAATTAGAGATCATTGTATGAATCGAAAGCAATTAATTTTAAGCTTTCAGCCCAACGACAGTCATCTGGCTTTTCAAAACAAACACCAGGCCTTAGGAACAACCGGTGCTCGCAATTGTCCAGCAGCTGCCCTACCCTAAAAAACTCTCTAATGTAAAACCTTTTCTCACAGTTAGAGAGCACATACATAGAAAGAATTATTAGAAAATTATTAAACTTATTACATAACCCAACGCTTATCAGAATAATTATTTTGAAACGAATATAAATAACCTGATTATCAGTTTCTCTAATTTTCTAAATTGGTTTTAATGCAATCAAACATATTTTTTTCAATTCAAGCGTAAAAGCGATTCTTTTAGACTTAGTATTGATTCACATTAGACTGAGTGATGACTCCTATCTTTCTAATTAAAATAAATTGTCGTTAGTTTTACTAAAATTTATCAAAGAATCTCTGAAAATAAGAGATGCATTCAAAACAATAGCAATGAGTATATCTTAAAAATTTTCTTTCAATTAAATAATAATTTGATTTAAAATTCAGTGTTTTATTGCTGTTTATTATCTAATTTAAAATTGTCGACAGATTTACATTAGAATAAAGTAATTAAAGTTAACTAATTTTGACGGATTATTCAAAGATTATTTTAGTTTTTTTGCATTTCAAATATTTTAGAGATTATATCTATTTATAATGCGTTTATTTGAAAGGCTTTTTGAATCCAACACTTTTGATAAGATTTTTAAGACTCAATGAATTGAATGAATTCGTTAGTTCTAAAAATAAGTTCATCAAACTTACCCATCTCTTCTATTTGTTGATCCAATTTAATTAAAGTTCCCTCACTCTTTTTAATATTTCCTTTATCATCAAAAGTAAGTGACAGTTTGCCAACAGATTGTCCCAACACGTCAGCCGTGACTACAATTCTTTCGCCGCCGTTTCCTCTGACGATCAAATCTGGATATTTATCAGCAGTTCTTTGGCTGAGAAGAGACAAGTTTCTACTGAACCCATAACTTCCTATCACGAGATCAATATTAGGGACAGTGTCTATAATCTCTTTGAAGAATTGTTGATCTCCGCTACCGATGGCTATTATTATCTCAAATTTTTGTTTCCTATACTTTTCAGTCTCTTCTTGTAAGCACTTTATGGGTTCACTTATATTCAAATAATTATAGTCTGAGATATCACTCGATTGAGAATTCGGTGGTTTTGCGAAACCAATGATCGCTATCTTAAAAACTCCGAACTGTTGTAATGGAACCGACTTTCTGACAGTTGAATAGAAGTTATGGACTACTCGGGTATTGGCGTCGATATTACACGAAACAATTTGGGTCTTATGTGTGGCACCGCTTAGAAATTCTGTCAAATTATTGATGCCATTCCCCTCAAAATTTTTCCAATTTTTGAATTCATAATCACTTAATCCCAGAGCGATCCCAGAAAATTCTAATTCTTGAAAGAAGTCGGTCACAACATTTGGTCCGAATTGGTTGTACCAAAAACCGCCCAAATTGTTGCCGGCGTTCAAAAAGTATGAGACTTCCTTTTTTCTCAAATTACGGATCTGTTATTTGATTCAAAATAATAATAATAATTATAAGTTTATGATCAGTACTGTTGACAAGACTTGAAAATCAGGTTCTCATTGACTAAACAATTGAAAGGGAGGTTCGATTCCATGGGATAATCAACAAAAGAGTCGGAACCCACAAAAAATGAGTGATTAAAGTATTGTTTTACAAATAATTGTTGGCAACGAATAAATATTCAAAGTTTAGCCAAAAGTCTTTAATTATTTGTTTAATACAAAACCTTTTTTGTTAGAATGAAAATTATCTAATGATTATTAGACGTAAGAAAATACCATTTGTTTGCTAATTGTGTTTAAACACATTCTCATCTCATTTATAATAGAATCCAAAGCGTTGTTTAACTACAATATGAGTGAAACTACAAAATCGATAGCATTTGGAGAATGAAACGAATGCTTATAATTGGATAAAAATCTTATTTTGCAAAATAAAGAGAACATAAAATAAATTAACTGCAGTATAGATAAACTCAATCTAATTTATCAAGACAATTGAGTATTTAGATCTACATATACTTGCCAATATTTATATAATCAATAAGTATATTTAGCATTTAGTTAAGAAATTTATTTTTGTTTTCATTTCTAAACTAAAATATTCGTCAAATTTGTTATATTTTGAATGAGGAAGCAATCAATTGGCAGAAATTCAAACAAATTATTCGTTATTTAATTCATTAATTTTAAACAAAACATATGTATATAAGTGTTAAATGATTTTTGCATTCAATTCTTTTTGCAAAATATATTAACTTTTATTTAGATTTGAGCCGAAAGCAAATTTTTGGCTATAATTTAGATCTTCACACTCGACATCATTTAGAAAAGTGAAGTTAAATAAACATTATATCAAATATTTGATGGATTGTTGTATAGAAAGAAATAGTGTTTAACTAAAACAAGACAACAGATTCTAATTAAATATCACTAAATAAAGGCTTTTATAAAATATTTGGCACTTTTGATAAAATTCATAAAACAAATAAAAATATAGATTAAACTTCTAATGGAAAATATATTTTTAGTATTTAGTAACAAACCTGAGCTACTATTTTGGGCGCTCCTCCAATACATTGCTTGAGATCATCGTTGAGATCACACAAACTATTATCGGATTTAATGCCAGCAAAGGCTGAGAACAAATCGTTTGTGTGAAGAATTGTTAACTTATAGTCCTTTTCATTATTTGCATCAATTGATGACAACTGAGACAAACTAAACAAACACAACAAAATCCACAGAATCTGAGGCATTGTAGACCATTAAGAGAACAGAATAACTCATATTAACTCATTTTTATTCATTTAAATAACACAATATTCAAGAATAATTATTATTGATTTTAATGTTCACTTGAAAACTGGTATAAGTGTTGAAAACAATGTTCTCGATGTTATGCCAGCGATTGGAACATTCAAATTATCAAAAGCAGACAAAAATGGCAAATGAAGGTCACATTCAGTGTGTGTCTGATCATTACGAGTGTCTTTCTCGTAATGTGCGCTCACTTGCCATCAGAGTTATGCACAGTTTCTGTTCGGTCTGTTCCTATCCTAAGCGTTAGCCCATATTTGTTGTTGTGATGTATGTGAGCATCGAGTCTAAGCACTATTTTTGCCGCTCCCCTGCCCTCCCCTACACCTAAACACAAACTTTTTTCGCTGCTCTACACCCAATAGACTCTGTCATTACAAACTCGGCTCCGGAACTCCCGATTCATTTAATGTGTATCTCATGAATGGCATCAAAATAATTGTTTAAAACTTCAATCGAGATATCTATAGACTGGAAGAGACTAATAGCAAATGGAAGCTCTAAAAGCCAATAAATGACATTTTTTCAAACACATTATTACAAGATATAAATCTCTAAAAAACTACTTCAGTTCTGACTCTCATAACTAAATGCAACAAAAACTAAGAAATGCAGTCTTTTTGTGGCAAAACCAATAATTTTGAGGTTTTATTGCAAATACATTATAATTATCTGAAGAGAAAACAACTTTTATTATCACAAAATTTATTGGAAAAACACTAAATTGTTTATTATTAAGACCTCACATATCTTGTAATGACACACAATTTGAATATTAGATTACCATTACATCCATGGCGTGTCTTTTAGATATTAACCTATTATTGCATTTATAATAGCGATCAGAAATTGTTAGTCCCTTTTCTTTTGCATTTCTAACAATTCTTAATAATAATTATTATTTATTTTGAAAATTTGTTAAACGACTTGAGGTTATCATTGATTCTCAAAAGGAAAAGTTTTCATAAATACTTTAGAATATAAAGGGAAGAGTTGGGCGGAAATACATTCTTGTGCCCTACAGTCCTCTAATGAGTGAGTATCACAAGAGTTGGAGTGGGATTCACTCCCTAAACGAACAATTAAGGAGTTTTTCACTGAATAAATTTGAGCCTTTGTTAAACTGTTTCCTTTTGTTTAGAAAATTAATTTTTTACTCCAAACGAATAAATTAGTTTTAATAAATAACTACACTTTTGAACTACTTTTGAGAGAGAGAGAGAGAGAGAGAGAGAGAGAGAGAGAGAGAGAGGAGGGGGGGGCCGAAATATGATTCTGAATAAGTTTGAGTTACGCAGCGTTTTAAGGGGAACTCTGCTTCCAAATACATAGTCAGTCAGTTCCCCCATAAAACATGAATTTATTATTTTCTAAACTTAAATCAAAATTAATATAATTTCCGAATTTTAAAACTTTAAATAAATTTTATTAACAATACTTTAATTGTTTTGAAAATAATTTTCAAATTTATTTTAAAATTCTTTAAATAATTATTTAAAACTTTAAATCAATTCATTTAACGATTTTAGGATTCATTTTATTAAATCAAAAATAAATGGTTTTTAAATAAATTAAATCTTTTTGAGAACTTTTTCCACTGAAATATCAAATAAATGTTTAAATTTATTCAAAACGACTAAAAGAGTCGGAAATTCAATAACTGTTTTTCCGAATAAGTTTTCTTTAATCGTTTTATTTAAGTCAAACTCAAAATACTTTTGTTCTCCATTTCGATGACATTCATCTCTGAAGAGAACAGAAATGCCTTCAATTCCTAACTTTTGGTATAAAAACAGTTTTGAGTCACTTTTGTTGTCTTCGATGTACTCCAAAATCAGAGGCAATAGTTTTGTGTTCTCACAGACACGACATTTTAAATAAGATATCTCTGAATAAGAAACCACCAAATCTTCGTCTAAGAGTTGATCCAATTGTTTGACCTCATTGTCCAATGCGTGGATAAACTTGAGTTCAATGTCCCAATTGATTGTCTTTTGGTTATACATAAAACAAGTAGTGTTTTGTTTGCGTCGTTGGAAACCCGCGGGCATTATCTTTAGATTTATTCCTCGAAGTCGTGCTTCTCTTACCATCTTTTGTAACCACTAAATAGTAAATCAATCAATAATTTGATTCAATTTTAAATATAATGTCTAATACTTTCGGTAAAATAGTTTTGGAACTGATTATAGAACGCCTTTCTCTGGAACTACATTCGAGGACCCGATCCACGTCTTCGAGGAAAAAATAATCTGAAAATTGAGTCAAATATTATAATTAACACAAAATATCTGTTTATTGTCTGAAATACCGGACAAAAACTCTGATTGAGTGAAGTCTGAGATCTTAACGAAAGACAATTTGTCACGAATTCCATTGCAATTAAGTCTTGTTTTATGTATTTGACAACAATTTAAAGAACAGGTCTTTGATTGGCATTTAGGGCACCGGTATTTGATTTGTTTCGACTCACAAATAATACATTCATTTTCATTGATTTCAATACTTTGTTCACTATTTCGGTCAAAATTGTCTTCAGTCTCAATGATTTCTCCCTCCTCTTCGGTCTGACTTTTAATCTCTTCCTTCGTATTGTCGTCACAACCAAAGAGACCGAACAACTGTCCGATAGCTTCGGATTTATTGATTGATTCATTTCCAGACATTGTTTACAATTTAAATCAAACGAAAGCACATGTCATTCAAATCATGTGATCAAATGCCTGCACTACAACAACATTAAAGTTTAATAACCAAGGTACACTTTATAAACAGAGGTGCTCTTGGAGCCACCTTGCTAACATTTTTAATGTAGAGAATGTTGAAAATTTACCATAAATTATAAATATATAGATGTGTAGACCCTTTACTATTTTGAGCGCCTATGACTTGTAAACTTGTAAAGTAATGTGAGAGTAACCTTGTTTATGCTTTGAATATTGTCAACATTGGATCAATAGATGTCACAATTATGTGTCAATACATTTAATTAAGTTTAAAGTTAGACATTTAAATTTGTGGTCATTTAAAGATTAATATAATTTGAAAATAACTAAAATCATTGATTTCTCTACTTTTCTATTAATTATATTTAAAAATAAGTTTAATAAAGTGTTTAGTTTTACCAAAATTTAAGTTAAAAATAATAAAAAATAATAATTTTAAGTCATATAATATTTATGGTCACTAATAGTCTATTATACCACTAATAATCATAATTATTATCTGTTTAGACATTTATAGATATAAAAACACTAAAATACAGGTTATATAATTGTTAGGTCAGGTATAACCCAGTGGTTGTGCGATATGTCTGACAATTCAAAGGTTTTGCCTGATTTGCATATTTGACTGAATATCAATCGATTTGAAAAATAGTCAAAAATATGTTTCGTTGAAAATGAGATCTCATTTCCTTTAAATATGGTTTACATTCAAAGCGAACCTTATTTTTATAATTAAATAAATTATTAAATAATATAATAAACACTAAGTATTTATTAAATCAAAGAAATGGTGGATCCCTTAGTCTATGAGATTATCGGCAAAATTGTCTTCTATTTGTTTGTCACATATTTTTGTTTCAAACTATTGAAAGGATTTTACACCACTTTTTTGGCCAATGCTTTAGGCTTTGGTGTGGTTTGGAAGCCTTCAGCCAATTGTTGGGCAGTCATTACGGGAGGTTTGTTGCAAACCAATCATTAAAACAAAGTATTAATTATGTCAATACAGCCACTGATGGTATTGGTCTCGAATACGCCAATTGTTTGGCAAAAATGGGATATTCTTTGCTTATTATCAGCAGAAATGACGAAAAACTACAAAAAGTCAAAAACGAAATCCTATCGAAAAACCCGAAATGCAATGACATTAAGACAGTGGCCGTCGATTTCACTCGCGATGATATCTACCATCAAATTGAAGAACAACTCAATAAACTCGAAGTGATAGACGTTTTGGTAAATAACGTCGGAATGAGTTTCAAAATCGGGGAATACTTTACAAAAATAATAGATTTAAAGAAATTTATTCATTCAATAATTAATTGTAATATCGTTTCGATGACTCGAATGATTGATTTGGTTTTACCCAAAATGGTTAATAGAAAGCGCGGAATAATCATAAATATAGCCTCACTTTCGGCGACAGAACCCGTACCACTGCTTTCTATATACTCAGCCACCAAATGCTTTTGCGATCATTTAAGTCAAGCCCTTCATTACGAATGTAAAGATAAAGGGATTATCATTCAGAGTGTTTTGCCATCATTTGTAGCAACAAATATGTCGCGAATGAAACCAACGTTTACCTGTCCGTCGGCTCACAATTACGTCAAAGAAGCCATTAAAACAGTAGGCATTGAGAGCCGAACGTATGGCCACTATTCGCACAAATTGATTGGTTTTGTCAAAGAATTGGTGACAACTATTTTCGGATCCAATGCTTTCTCTAATTATGTATTCAAACAATTAAAACAATACAGAGATCGCTATTATCGCAGAAATAACCTCAAAGACGACTAATATCTAAGTCTCAGATCTATTGATTAAATGTTTGACTTTTTGTTATTTTATTAAATTAATTGATTTGTTCTCAAATTAATTAAAAATTAAATTAAATTTGAATTTCGCGCACAAAATAACAGATCAATGGGTGTTATGGTTGACCACAAATAACGTCTACTTTTGATTATAAACTGTTTGTACGCATGTCTTGAATGCAGAGTAAATGTAAACAACAATTGTTTCGCCGATTATTTTCATTGAATTTTATTTAATTTAATTATGAATTCAAATGATATTCAATTAGATTCAGACCATAAGAAGTGTATAATAAGTTTAATCAACAAAATTATTGCCAAATCTCCACATTTAAGTGAACTTAAGAGCGATTGTGTGTTATTCACAAGACTTGTGTCAGTCATAAACCTCATCGAAACAACTCTTTGCAGTAAATATCAAATCGCTTTAAAACGTAACTCATCTGACAATCAGTCGATTAATTTAATCAAATCATGGCTTCAACAGTATTATGACAAACAGTTTATCAGTTCTTTGTGTGGAAACGAGTCTCAAACCAAACAATTAATCGAAGATAACGGCAATCAATTGACCGAAGAATCAATTGTCGAAACTAATGGCGAACTAATGGCCACAACTGTTGACAACACAAAAGAGGAAAAAATATACATAAATTTGAGTGAATATAATAAAGACATCGATCGAGACATTGGATTAATAGCTTTATTGATACTATTTATTGCACACAAATTGCGTCAAAGTTTGCCGCGAATTAACGCTTATTTTTCTCCCGAATGGCAGACATTATCTCAATTCGACCCCATTTTAAACCGAATCCTTAATTTCGATAAACTCTTAGATTTAATTCAAAACGAATTATGTATTAAAAGAAAACAATTAGAGATCACTAAAAGTAAAGTACTGTCACTCCAATCAACTCTTAACTCAAGAACTTTAGAACAAATCAAACAAAAGAAGACAAAACTTGATTATCATTCGAATCTTTTTGCTGAATATGAAGACAACGATTCCCAAGAAGTCAAAGATTTGAATGATTCGGACGACATTGAAGAGGATATTAGCGAAGATTCTGAGGGAAGTGTTGTGTTTGTTGACCACTCGTCAGACGATGATTACGAACCTAAGAATAAGTCACAAAAATTAGTGCCCAAAACATCCGCCAAAAGATCTATAAAATCGATTTACAAACCGAGTCGTGGAAGGGGTAGGCCTTCGAAGAATTCTTTTAAGACATCTAAATTAAAAAGTGCCAAAAGAGGCAAAACTGTTGGCCGACCGCCGAAAGTGGAGCGCTCTTTGTCTCCAAATGAGGGCGATATGGAGTGCCTCTTCTCTTGTGATGTTTGTGGCAAACAATTCGCAAAAGAGTATCGTTTGACTCGACATTCGTTCACACATTTAGGACACAAACAATTTGTTTGTGAATTCCCTGATTGTAACGAAAGTTTTGACCTCAAATGGAAACTCATTGAACACAAGAGTGAACACAATGGCGGAGACGAAGACGACTCTTATGTCAGTACTGGGCATACATTTGAGTGCGAATGGGCTGACTGTGGGCTTGTCTTCACATCCAAACGTGAGCTGACAGTACACGAACACGAAATGCACGCAAAGAGATCCCAATCCAAGTATTCTTGTGATTGGCCTCAATGTCGGGAAATATTCGAAAACAAAATCGATTGGAGAAAACACGTCAAAACTCACGGAAAGATTACTCCCACTGAGTGTGGATTTCCCGGATGTACTAAAAGTTTCTATAAATTGGATTCTCTCGAAAATCACCGCAAAATTCACGAAACCTTCACTTTAGAAGAATTGTCTTAATTTTGTTTTTGAAATTTTCAATTCTTTTGATTATTTTTAAAAATTTGTTTTTTTATAAATTTCTATAATTTTTATCAATAGATATAAAGTTTAATCTAATTTTAGACATTATTTTATATTCCATTAATTTAAACATTTATTTGATTTCTAAAATCAAATATAAATATAAATATTGTTTTAAATACATATTTTCTAAACTAAATTTGGATTTATTTAAAAATCAAAAAACTTGTCTCTAATCTAAAGATGACTCACAAATAAATTCATAAATTTTGACAAATTTTGAGAGAAATATAATAAATTATTTTAAAAGTCTACGAATCAAAAGTGGCAAGATTACACCTAGATTAGACCTAGATTACACCTAGATTAGACTTAGATTAAACCAATTTATGTAACCAATAGATACTATCTTTGAATTTATTATTTAAATTTTTATTTAAAAGATTAATCATTAGATGTCACTAATATGTAGTCATTTAAAGCATATAAATCAGCATAATTTAAAAGTTAGTTACAATTTTAATAAGAGAGTGATGGGGTCCGCAAATATTTGCTTGACTTTCAATCAAAATCTGATCTATCAATTAAAAGGGGATCTAAAAAAGAGTAACGATGTTTATGAGGCAAACCTCACGTGTTTTGTGTTTCATTAAGACATGTGTTTTGTTTGACTTTTAAATATTTGTTTTGATTTAAATATTTTTGATTTGAATTGAATTTTAAAAATAGTTTTAATAAATACTATAAAATGAGAATAATTGGGTTAATCAGTGGCGGCAAAGACTCGACATATTCTATGTATTTATGTGCCAAAAATGGTCACCAAATCGTGGGTTTGGCTAATCTGACGCCACTTTCGGCTAAAGAAGAAGATTCTTATATGTATCAAACTGTTGGCCACGAATTCATTGATTTGTACGCCGAAGCCATGGATTTACCACTTTTTAGGCGTAATATCGTTGGAAAGCCTATTATAACAGAAATGGATTACAGCAGACATACCGACGATGAGGTCGAAGACTTGTTTCAATTATTATCTGATATCAAGACTAAGATATCGTTTGAGGGCATCTCTGTTGGGGCCATACTTTCCAACTATCAGAAGGTCAGAGTTGAAAACGTCTGCAAAAGACTTGACATTCAAATGTTAGCTCCGATTTGGGGTTTAGAACAGACATCTCTTCTCAAAAATATGATCGAATCCGACATAAATGCAATTCTTGTAAAAGTGGCGGTTCTGGGGTTAGAACCCAAACATTTGGCCAAAAATATTGAAGAAATGCTTCCAATTCTGGAGGAACTCAACACTAAATATGGAATCAATGTTTGCGGTGAAGGAGGAGAATATGAAACAATTACTTTGGACTGTCCTCTCTTCAAAAAGAAGATCATTTTGTGAGTTATTTCTCTAAACATATAAGTAGTTAATAAAAATAAATTATATATAAATTAGAGATGAGTACCAAATTGTGACCCATTCTGACGACGCGATCGCAACCGTTGCTTATCTCAGACCAATTGGTTTACATTTGGAGGACAAGAGTTGATTAATTCAATTCAATACTGATTTTTATTTATATATTCTTATATTTTAAGATTATATTAAACGTTAAATAATTGTTATATTAATCAGTGATTATAACTTCAAATCATTTCAAAATTTAATCTTTACTTTGATATCATTTTTAAGAATTCTAAT
>JAQGBR010000544.1:0-12458 GCA_034698525.1 Achipteria nitens | reverse complement strand
TAATTTTAACTAACCAATAATTTTAACAAAAACACCTGGAACATTCTTGTTAAAATTATCGATCTTTTACTGTAATTTCAGAGTATTTCTTAAAAATATTGTTATTTAAAGTACAATATTTGCTAATAAAGTGGTGGTCACTCCAATTCAAATTAGAATACCCTTAAAAAAGGAAAGACTGAATCAATTGTTTTAAAAAAATGTTTACAAAAATATTTTTAGAAATTATGGCATAAATTATTTGTTTATTAATTAAAAGAAATAATAATAAATTTGTGGAAAAATATAGCGATTAAGTCATTAAATACTAACAGAATATATAATTATAATAATAATAATTAAAACTTTGGATAAAATTAATATTCGTTTGATTTATGTATTGAAGCCTAACGTCAAGACATCGAAACAGACCTCACATACTCTCACAGGTTTTGTAAGATTAAACTTAAGAATAGGTAAGTCTTTTCCGGAACAACGGGCGCACAGAATGCGTCCGCAGTGACGACAGTGATGTTTACGAGTGGTGAGACCAAACTTGAGGCCACACTCCAAACAGGTCTCGTTTCCAGTCCACGGGGGCTCTGCTGGAAGAAAGTCCAACAATCGATACAATAAGTTCTTTGTGGCCACAGAATGATTGAATATATTGACGCCATCGTTATTACAGGTGCCTAAAACGGCACCCGCTTTTACCAGAGCTCGACAGAGGTTACCGTTTCCGTTCATATATGCTTTGGAGGAAACATTTAATTATTATTTTATATTTTAGTTAAAATTCAAACCTAAAAGTAAAGGAGTGTTTCCATTGCCGTCCACTTTATTGATCGCGTATTCAGGCATTGACTCATAGAATATGTCGAAAATAGCGGCCGCGTTCTCCCGACCATAAGTAGCCAACAGATGGAGTGGATTCTGGCCTTTGATGTTAACGGCGTCGGCATTAATTCGCGACTCAGTCAACAATACCTTACAAGTGGCTAACTGTCCCTTTTGACAGGCGATATGCAGAGCATTGTTGCCATTAATATCTATGGCGTCGAAGTCTATACCATTTTCGATAAGAATCGAACAAATTGTGCTGAAGTCGTGTTCTGCCCCCAAATGTAAGGCTTTTGGAAAGAAATACAAAAATTGTGCGAAAAATATATGAAAATAAATAAATAAAACAATAAATAAAATCAATTATTGATTACCCGTTTGTTTAGTCGAAGTCAGATCATTGATGTGGGAGTCGGCTAACAGTAAGTTTCTGACAATCATCTCATTCCCGGCCTCAGCCGCCAAATGAAGAGCTGTTTTCTGAGTATTATCTCTGACTCGTGAGTGGACTTTAACTTTAATACTGAGCAAAAATAATACGCTTTCGATGTCTTTCTTTTCGACTGCGATATGCAAATAATTCCGTCCCTTTCCGTCAAATTTTTCGGCAGCGTTTGGCTCTTTGATCAGTATTGAAAGGGCGGCCCTATTGTTCTTATATTTAATACATAAGGAAAAGGCAGTGTTTCCTAAAATATCGCGCAATGAAAGATCTATTTGTTTGCATTCCAACAAAAGCTGTATTATCTTCTGGTGTTGATTAACAATAGCTATCATTAGAGCGGTCTTCCCTTCAGAATCCTGTGCGTTAACATTGGCCAAGTGTTCTAATAAAGTGTAGACCACGTCCTCCAAACCCCAACCCGAAGCCATATGTAACTGAAAAATTCAAAATTACATTAAATAAGAACTTCAAAATCAAATCAAATACCGGCGTCTGTTTGTCTATATCTGTATTCCCTAAACCATTGGGTGCCGGCCTTTTTGTTGCGTTGATATCACAGCCACACCTAATCAGAAAACTGGCGGCTCTTTCATTGTTCTCATCGAGTGCTCTGTGAAGTAATGTTTGGTGGGGTCCGTCCTCTGTTGGCGACCAATAATCGGTGTCACAATTGAAACGAACCAAAACCGAAGCGATGTTTTCATTTTCCAATTGGAGTGCTGTCCAAAGAAGACAATTACCGTCTTTGTCCACAATATTGACATCAGATCCTTTGGCACAGAGCTCTTCCACTACTCTTTCCAACTGATATCTGACCGCCAATTGAAGACAATGTTCGCCATCGGGTGTCGTAATATTGATATCTGATCCGCGGTCTAACAGAAATCTGGCGTTTTCTTCGTCGCCATTAATGATAGCCTGATGTAAGAGTGACAGTCCATTGGCATCAACTATGTTAACACTGGCGCCGGCATTAATCAACATTTGTGCGACTGAGTGTTGGCCCGACTGAATGGCCAAAGAAAGAGGTGTCTGATCTCTTGAGTTCTTAACATTGAGGTTAGGCATCATTAAAGCTGATCCGATATCACCTTTCATGGAAGCACTATTGTCTTTGCGGTTAAGAATCACTTCAATAACTGATTCGTGTCTTCCTATTATTGCCAAATGGAGTGGCGTTTGATTGAAGACCTGTTCTTCTTCTGGCGATGAAAGTGATTCGGCAAAACTTAGTGGTGATGTCTGAAGATTACAATTAGCACCTGATTTAAGACATTTTAAAATACAATTAGTTTTTTAACAGAAAAATTTATAATTTTAAGTACAAACCCTTTTCCAAAAGAGCTGACACCAAATTCTTGAGACCTTTTGCCGCAGCTTTTCATTAAAGGATAAACAAAATTAAAATTCAATTAATATTTTCAAAAATATATACCGATATGAAGAGCGGTTTCGCCCCTATTGTTAGTTAAATTAATTTTAGATCCGTTAGCAGTCAAAAAGAGTCCGGCCTTTTCGTTGCCACTTCTGGCACAGGAATGTAATAACGAATCACTGGTCTCAGGATTTATTGAATCCAAAGAACAGCCTCTTTTGACTAATTCCTGTGCGAATGACTCGTCATCACAGAGTTTTTGTAGAGCGATAGCAAAACTTGTGAGGTGTTCCTTATTTCTTAGATCTAACGATAGCTTCGGGTGTTCTAAGAGAACGTCAAACACCGGTTTATTTAAAGACAGTACCGATCGATGCAGTGCTAAACAACAAAAAACTCAAATTTAATTCAAATTCATTTCAGAATAAATACTATTTAATACCAGAGTTGCCACAAATGTCTTGAAAGTTGGGATCAGCGCCGGTATCCAACAAAAGTTTGGCAGTTTTGGCGATGCCTTCGCTGTTGACTTTGTCTGCGCACAGATGTAGAGGAACGTCACCGACAGAGTCAGAGGAGTCGACGGACGCATCGTTTTTGATTAGGAATTGGGCCGAGAAGTGGTCGTCTCTTTGGATAGATCTGTGCAGAAGAGTGCGACCCTTACTATCTGTTGCGTTAACGTTAGCCTTATGTGAGACAAGTGTTTTGGCGATGTCTTCCTGTTTTGTCTTAAGAGCCAAATCGAGTGGCAGTTCTCCAGATCTGTCCGTTTCGTTGAGTTTAAGAACTAATTGTGAGTCAAATTCTATTAAAAAGAGGAACAAAACGTCTTCCCTTTTGATTCTAATGGCGGTATGCAATGGATATTCGGTTTTTGTTTTAAACATTTGATACAATAGTGGGGCAGACATTGAGACGAAGTCATCACTCGTAAAGTCGTCCCAATGGTTAGACACCAGTTCTGAACAGTGATTCTTCAGTGTTTCGGCTCCGATCTCATCAGCCGTTTGGTAAAAGTGGACACAATTGGAAACATTAACGAAAGACATGAGAGTCTGTTCTGAGAGTTCCACCAAATTTGACAAATCATACCGTTTTGCAGTTCTCATCACTTCTAGAATAAAGTCTTCACTTCTATGGTTGAAGTCAATGGTATCGGTATATACCCATCGAATCAAATGGAAGCCCACTTCGGAGTTAACGTGAGTTAAGTCCAGTTCTGATATGTGGTCCAATTGGTCCCATCCATCACTTCTTGAAGACAATACAAATTTATGGGCTTTTATTGTACTGCCATTCAATTTGATAATTAGATCCGAATATAAGTCTTTGTCGAAGAGTTGAGCCACAGTGCGGACCAGTCGAGAGACAAACGAGTTCTCGTCGACCACTCCTTTTTCGGCGTTCAATAAATGGTATTTCTTTTCGATTTCACAATACTTTTGCTGTAGTTTTACGTATTCTTCGCGTAAAAGACTTAAATGTTTTTTAGATTTTTCCAATTCTTCCGACTCTCGACTCATGTCTACACTTCTTATTGGACTTCAGATTAATTTTAAATAAAAACAAATCAATTCATTGGAGAAAAATAAGACATAAAAAACAAAACAAAACAATATTTCAAAACAAATAAACAAATATTTAAAATCAAAATTTAATTTAAAACAAAAATTAAAATTTGTTTATCATATGATCTCTAATAATGAGTCCAAAAGATCTGATAAACAGATATTTTTTGCTTTTTTAGAGTCAAAAAACTAATCTTTAATTCAGTTATCAATTGATTTAACAAATATTTGTCGACTCCTTTCATATAAAACTTATTCTGTGATTAAATCCATAAACTATTGTCAAAGTAGTTGATGGGTGAGAGTCTCACACATAAGTTTCATAATTAACGTCATTTATAGACGAGAGCCAAGAGCTCAATGCCAACTCCCCCTTCATTCAGACAAATTGTAAGTTTCATTGAGAATCATAGAGTTGGGAATCATTCATACACTCAGGCGGTATCCCATATAAGCACAGATTACTATTACCGCTTCTAAACTATTTTATTTGACATAACACTTGTAATGACTGTCTTATATAATATTATGTATGTCTGCTAACAAAGTATGAAAACCTGTATTAAAGCAGTCACTCAGACTTTTTACCCTTACATTAAAGCTTACATTTATTCAAACAATTATCTAAATTAGTATCAAAATAAAATTTGTTATTCTAATTGACCCAATGTAGTCAATGTAGCTGTTTAATAATATCTGTGCAGTGCTATAGTTGTAGAAAATGTTTCGGATTACAAATCGGTTATTATTTCCAATTGATTTGATTCGAGTATTTCTGTTACATCACATGTAGTTTTGACATACTTTTAATCACTTGACTCCAAAGCAAAGTCAAAGTCACACTACAGTCTAAATGACACAAAAGAATTTCATTTTTCAAACAATATTGAATGTCCTTGTTTTTAATTAAGCAGCTATTTTATTTTGACTCAAATTTCTTATTGTACATGTACAAAAAGCCTTGATATCATCAAAACTCTTGTCATTACATTATAAGTTCGATTTTATCAACCTTTCATTAGTAGATTCGAATAGACAATCAGCTAGAATTATGTAGCATGTTAGTTCATTTATAATTGTAAAATCCTATAAGACATGTTTTTAATTTTAAAATTATAACCAGGTTATTTTTAATTATAAATTACAAAATAATCTTAACAGGATAATAATTGATTGTAATGATTAATTATCAAACAACTTTCAAAACTTTGAAATTCAAAATATTGTGCTGACATTCATAGAATTCAATTGAAATATTGTGGACCAAAATCGAAATTATTGTGTAAATAGTCTATTCTAGAATTAAACTTAACTCTTCTTACAAAAATCTTACTCTTCTGACATTTAGATGTTGAATTGGTAGGGGTAGTGTTAGGGTAGTGTTAAAGTAGTGTTAAGGCAATATTTTGATTTATTCATAGACAAACGGATGTTAGTAATGAGCTGTGATAACTGGTGGTAAATTGTGATTGGTCATTAAACTTACGTATTTATTATGTCATTCTGTGAAAAGTTCTAATTATTTGTTGAAAAATATGTTTTTCTCACAAAAAAAGTGTGCGACCAATGAGAGAGAATATTGAGCAAGAGCATACAAGAGCATAGAACCGCGTAAGAGTTTTTGTCGACATCCGTTAGGCTGTCTGTTACAGTAGTCATCTATAGTCGACAGAGTCGATGCTCTGGTGCTCTCTCTAAAGAGTGTCTGTACGCACGAGTCTGGAGGCGTGCAATTCGATGCTTCGCCATAGTATTCCACTTTGTATTCCACTCCATATACCACTTTTATAATTAGAAGGCAAACGTAATGTGACATGAGCCATTCTCAACCATTCTGAGCCATTAATATGCCATTCTGAGCCATTCTGAGCCAACGCATGTGAAATAATAGTCTCTAATATTAAGCTTCCGTTTAGACGTATATTTGTACGACTCGTTCATAATTATGTCCACACAATATGTTTGCAATATATGTCTAGTTTTGAATTTTGAATAATCAAGAATTTTGACACTCAATGAGTATATCTATAGTATATTCAACATTATGTACGCAAAAAAACAGGATAAACGTTCGGTTAGAATACCGGCCCCACGAGCGGACATACCATCGCTGGTCATCAGTGAATCACCGGATTTCGACGAAAACAAAGAAAGAGGAAACTGGTCTAACAGTCTTGAGTTCTTATTGTCATGTCTGAGCTATGCAGTCGGCCTGGGTAATGTCTGGCGCTTTCCATACCTGGTCTATAGGAATGGAGGAGGTATTCGATTTTAATTTAATTTATTAAATCTAATCAAAGGTTTTAAGCAATTGTTAACTCAGTTTCGATCCAATTGTTTATTGAAATGTTTTAATGAATAATTGCCAGAAAGCGGTGAATATTTGTTATTCTGATTCTTAGTTTTTTAGTCAAATCAGATATTATTTAAATATTTTTTATTAATTTATTCTGAAATTTAGGCGCATTTTTCATTCCATACTTCTTAATGTTAATGTTTGTGGGGTTACCCCTGTTTTTGCTTGAACTCGGGTTCGGTCAATACGCAAGTGAGGGTCCCATCACTATATGGAAAGTGTCGCCAATGTTTCAGGGATTGGGTTATGCAATGTTTTTGATGTCTGGTTTGGTGTCGATTTACTACAATATGATACTTGCCTGGGGACTCTTCTACCTGATCTCATCAATCACCCTGGACGACTCGTTACCCTGGAGTTCGTGCGAAAACTGGTGGAATACAGACGGTATAAGACATAAGAATAAAACATTTCCTAAGATAAGAATAAAGTCGAGAGAACTGAATAAAAACAAATTACGAGATATTTTAGTCCGTAATTGCAGTCTCTCTGACACTCACTTTGAATATTCGGTACTTATTTATGATTTCTATTAAATAATTATTTGATTCTAATTCTGTGCCTTTCATTTCACACATTCATAGCCTGTCGTAAGTTTGACACAAAAAACTGTACGTCAATGAACGGCACTATGCTTTTCAATGGTACCTGTTTATACCGAGAATGCTTTTTCATTGAGAACGGCACAAATGTTATCGAACAGAATTGGAATCCATTGACACTCAACTGTTCTGTTCTGAACGGTAACTGCACTATCGATGACATCACTTGGAATCAATTCAAAGTACAAAACACTAAAATGGCGAGCGATGAATACTTCCAGTATGACTGACCATGATACTTTGATTAACAAACTTATTTATTTGAAAATACATTTGTTTTATAGTAATTTTGTTTTGGGAATAACTGAAGGCTTACATGATTTGGGAGGCTTTAGATTAGAGTTAGCCGTATGTCTGTTCTTCTGTTGGTTTATTGTGTTTATATGTCTCGTCAAAGGAGTCAAAAGTATGGGAAAAGTATGGGCACAGAATAACATACATTCCAATCCTTTAGAATAATAATAAAATGTTTTGAATTAAAGGTCGTCTACTTTACGGCATTATTTCCATATTTTGTTCTCTCGATTCTATTGATTCGTGGACTAACACTTCCCGGAGCTGCTGAAGGAATCAGATTCTATTTGACACCTGAATGGTATCGTTTGACAGAAGCACAGGTTTGGGTACGTATCATATTTTTGAATCATACAATTTGTTTATAGATTCAACTATTGGTGACTCCATAATAGGCAGACGCAGCCATGCAAATATTCTTCTCATTATCTCCGTGTTGGGGAGGGTTGATAACTCTGGCCAGTTATAATCGATTCCATAACAACTTTTTTAGAGACACAATATTCATATCTGTGGGAAACTGTGGTACCAGTGTTTTCGCCGGTTTTGTCATTTTCAGTATAATCGGATTTATGGCTAACCAATTGGGTGTAGAAGTTAATCAAGTGGCTGCTCAGGGTTTGTTTTTTTGGATTTAAAGTTCTAATGATTAAATTTTAATTGATTTACTCAATTGATTAATTAGGCGCAGGACTGGCATTCGTTGCATATCCTGAAGCGGTTTCAAAACTACCCATATCTCCGTTGTGGGCCATTCTCTTCTTTGTAATGCTTTTGACTCTGGGTTTGGGAACACAATTCACTTTAATAGAGACAGTGGTCACTACAATAGTGGACACATGGCCTGAAAAGTTCAGACACCGAAAACCATTGGTTCTGTTGTTTACCTGTAGTTTCATGTATTTGGTGGGTCTTCTCATCTGCACTAAGGCTGGAATGTATATCCTGCAACTGATGGACAACCACTGCGCGAGGTATTCATTAATACTTTTAAACCGATAAACAATTTATTATTTCAATGATTTTCTAATTTATTTCAATAAATAAATTAAAAAACAGTTTCTCTGCGCTTATCATCGGTTTGGTTGAAGTGATAGTAATCAGTTGGGTGTATGGCGTCGACCGGTTTTTGGAAGACCTGAAAATCATGTTAGGTGACTATCCCTTCCACAGACTCTATTGGCGTACACTCTGGAAGTTTGTCTGTCCCGGACTTATAATCGTATGAATCATTGAATCAATGAATTTATTCTAATCTTTACTTTCATTAAACAGTTTATTCTGATCTTTTCGTTCATTGACTTGAAACCGGCCACTTATGGGGATTATGTGTATCCCTGGTGGGCGTCTCTCATTGGTTGGGCTCTATCACTGATATCTGTTATGGCCATTCCTTTCGTGGCAATAATTAAAATCAATGAAATGAGAGGACCTATCATTCATGTGAGTACTTGTCATTCAATTGACTTCTCTTTCAATTGATTTTGATATAATTGTGGGTTATTTTCAATTTATGTCTAAACCATAAATAATTAATTTTTAATTTCAATTTTTTTATAGCGAATAAAAGTATTGATGAGTCCGACCGCCGACTGGTATGTCATTAGAGATCTTAATTATGGGAATCAAAAGAAATTTGCAAACATTTAGATAATAATCAAACTTTAAATCAATCAAATATTTGTCAACAATACGCACAAACTTTACTTGAACAAGTTTGATCAAGTTTAATTTGTATTCCTATCTTCTAAAATATTCTGATTGATGTAAAATGATTTACAATATTCTGAATCATTTAAAAAAAATAAAAGAGTAATTAATATACAATAATAATCGGGTTATTAATTTAGACCCAAATGTTTTGCAAATTTCAAGAATAAGTCGACACTTATTTTATTTACCAATAATTTGTTATATCTTTTAAGGGGTCCTAAACTGCAATTACACCGAATGGAGACACACAGTCCTAAACATACTGACAGTCAGGTCCCACTTAGATATGATGGCGACAACGATAGCAATGATTCCGATGACATCAAAATGAACGGAAAAGACAACTATATTCTTGTGGACGAGCCGTCCGACAGCGATACCGGCCTCAGGTTAAAGCTTCCATTATATCAAAGTGAAACTGAACTTTAGTTAAGGGCTGGTATGTAGTCGTAAATTAACTCTTAATTTGTTCAAAAACTACTGCTTCACAAAATTCTATATATATTTATATAAAGTATTTAAGTCTATAAACCGGCGGAAAATCCAATGAAAAAGTAGTTAATCTGTTGATAGCTCTCTCTTTTCTCTTAAACGGAGTCTTCGTATCTCAAACATCGACTGCCGACATATTATTCACCAAAGAATTGACGGCCAAATCAACACATTTTTTATATTAATTAGTCTGTTGTCACTATCACTGGTCAGTCAGAGCACAACCGGCGTTTCAACCGGTGTTTAAAAGTCGACAGTTTGATAGTTTCTAATTTTGTATGAGTCACTGATCCACTATTTTGTTTCATCTATCAACTCAAGTGGACTCAAATATTTCAAAACATTTAATTACAGAAAAGTATCGTTTTTGTCACCACTCTCTTAGAAGCAAACTATTTGTGATAAGAACAAGATGTTGATAGTTATGGTACTTAACTGTAAAAACATTTATCTTAATTTACATTGATAATCACCAGTTTGAATATTTTCAAAGTATTTGTTTATGATAATTTATTCTTAACAAGTTAGATCAAATTTTATGACTACCAAAACTCTTCAAAACTAATTTAATCAAATTATTGCTCTTTGAGTACACGCTTTCAGTATTTTTATTAATTTAACCAAAATTTTGTTTATTATATAAATTAATTGCGAGAATTGACAAAAATTAATTCATTTATAGTACTCATAGACTCAAATTAAGAGATAAAAATCATGCGCTGATAAAAAATATTTAGCAAATAGTGTTGTGACTATTAGTTACTATTTTTAATTTAAATTTTTAGTATTACTTCAAAGTCTCAAAAATTGGTGATTAAAATGTGACAAAAATGATTTTTTTCTGTATATCGTATTACCTCACATTTGGACGGTATTCCGGTCCCGGTTAAGTTGAGTGTATTTCAATGATTGCCAGAGAGTATACCCTTTCGCAAAATACCCTTCCGATGTGAACAGAAGTGAGGTAATACACAATTTTATCTTTTGCTGTAAAATATCCAAAAATTTCATTTGATTTTAAGCCAATCTATTTGTAGACTTCATCTCAATTTTGTCTCAATTTTTTGATTTTTTTAAAAATATCTAATTTTTTTCAAGAAATGAATGATATATTGAATTTATATACAGATGTATGTCCAGAGGGCCTATTCGCGATCTATTGAGATCAATTGTGTGTGTATGTGCCCATAAACCATGAGTTTTTTTTAAAGTTAAGGAAAGGGTTTTGTCATTTGAATTGTTTGGCAAAGAATTTCGATTTGCATTTAATGTTTCGGTGAATTATAGATTATTTATTGTTTTATTTGTGTTCAAATCTATTAATTATTATATTTAGGGATTATCTACGGATAGGGATTGAAATTAAGCTAAAAGTCATTCAAAAAAGTAGTCAAATGAATGTTAAAATTTAATATAAACTAATATAATATTAATTTCAATGACCGGTAATGAAGTTTTAGTCAAAAATGGGATTTCGATTGTGATTAAGAGAATCAATGTTTGAAAGTCTAGTGAAGCAATTTTTCGATAACCCTATCCATAGAGAAATCCCATATGAATGGTATGTTTTGCAATCGATTTATGCATTGAATTGAAGGGCAGCTCTTAAGTCAATGTTTATATTTAAAGATAATTTAACAGTAATCGAGGCATAACTTTAAACATCGATAATAATTTTGATTTATTGGTCCTTAAAAACCCGGTGCCTGAGCTCTGATTTATTAACAAATAATTTAAACAAAACATCATAATATCAAAATATCAAAAATACAGAACAATGTAAAAGAGCTTTAGATTCAAACAATTTTTTTCTGTGAATTTATTAAAACAATTGTCACACAATTCCAGCGTTTATTCAAAGAATAACTAAACAAATATTCCATAGATTGTAGTCTCAAAATCAATATTTATAATACTTGATTAATAATGCTAGAATGTACAAGTTAGTTTTAAATGTCAGTAAAAATATGAACCACTTTTTCTATAATATTCCTGCAAAAATTCTGATAAATCCCTGCAATCATTTGAAATTAGAGATAGAAAATAGAAAACAGTATTTCCTTATGACTTGCCTTTAAAAATATTTAAGAAAATTGAAAATCGATCGAAACATTGATTGAAACATTGATACCAAAAATCAATATTTTTTAGATAATTTTTTAGGACTTTGAGATAATTGTTTAATAGATTAGTCTTACGATAAGATCCCAATAAATAAAAATTTAATTAAAAATAAAATTGAGATCAAAATAGTGTAGTAAATTGTAGACCAATTCAGAGCGTTTTTATTTGATTAAAGTGTTATCAAACAAAACAAAATCATAATTATTGGCCAAAACAACAACGTTTACGTCAAGTGCTCTTTCAGTCTTATAATTTATAATTAATGTAAATATTCCTAAATCTGATAAATTCAGAAAAGATAACAAAACAATTCCTAAATTAAATCACAAGAATAACACCATTGAAGTCGATTTGTTAACCAAACGCTATGACAGTAAATAAGGTTTGAATAAGTGTTACAATAAATAACAAACAAATTCACTCAGAATATCGTCAGAATATAAACAGAGCGACAGAAAGAGAATATGCTGTGCAATGGTTGTGGTTATTAAGAAAGTGTATCAGAACAGTGTTTTTAATTTGCTCAGAGATATGTGTTAATAAATAATATAATGATGTTGTGCCTCAAATTATAAAACAGAATAAAACAAATTTAATATAATTTAATAATAAGTTTAAATTTTATGTAAAATATTATAATTATTTATATTTACCTTAAAAACTATGT
>JAQGBR010000543.1:0-12463 GCA_034698525.1 Achipteria nitens | reverse complement strand
GGAAAAAAAAGCTGTCAAATAAAGACCTTTAAAATAGCGAAACAGAATATGAAATAGAATTTAATTTAAAGTTCTCTTATTATTCGTGAATTCCCAGTGTTTTTGATTGGAATCATTTGTTAATAATTTATATTATTTTAATGTAAAAATTAAATAAATAATTAAAGACATAATTATTGTGATAATTAATAAAGAGCTGAATTGAACTTGATCATTATGAATGCCACACTATTGTCTGTGCAATATATAAGTTATTCAATCATCTCATTAGTACTTCAGAGAGAATTATTGCATCAATCGATTGCAAAGAGGAGTGAATGGCTCGACAGTTATCATTACATTGTGGTCGGGTCCGGATCTGCCGGTGCTATTGTAGCTAAAAGACTGGCCGAAGACCCGCGCGTCAAAGTTCTACTTTTAGAAGCGGGTGGACCACAAAGTATACGCACAGATATGCCTACACTTTATCCAACATTTTTAGGATCAGAATATGATTGGAATTATTTATCTGAACCACAAAAGTATATGGGATTAGCGTATATCGACAAAAAACAGACTGAACCCAGAGGTAAGCCCAACAAATATCAATGTTCACCTTGTTATTTTTGAATTAACTAGTAAGCTAAACTATTTTAAAGGCAAAGTAATTGGTGGTACCTCAACTATTAATTATATGGTTTACAATCGGGGTAATCGTCGAGATTATGATCGGTGGGCCACTGATTTCGGTGCTCGCGGTTGGAATTATGATCAGGTTTTGCCATTTTTTAAGAAAAGTGAAAATAATACCGATTATGAACTCATGGATAAAAACCCGGGATATCACGGAACTGGGGGACCGATAGGAGTCTTATCAAAAACAAATTTATCGCCTGTTCTTCGAGCCTATCAAAGAGCTCTCAATGAATTGGATTTGGAAACAATTGATTTGAATGGAAAACGACAATTAGGAACCGGATTAATACAGTTCACTATTAAGAATGACATCCGTTCCGGGACTGCAAATGAGTTTTTATTACCAAATATTGATAAACAGAATCTCCATATTCTGTGTTACTCTCATGTAATCAAAATATTATTTTCGGGCAAAACTGCTGTCGGAGTAGAGTTCATGAGATATGGAAACAAATACAAAGTTTATGCAGAAATGGAAGTAATTGTTTCGGCCGGTAATCACATTAAATGATACACAAATAAGTAACATGATCAATTTATTGATTAGGAGCCGTTGGATCCACTCAATTACTACTGTTGTCCGGTATTGGACCGAAAGCGCATTTAAAATCAATGAACATACCTGTTGTCTGTGATCTACCGGTTGGCGAACATCTTAAAGATCATGTGGTCGTTCCCTTTTATTTCCTGATGAAAAACGACACAACTCTCGGCATTACACCAGAGCTAACTCCCGATCAGTTCTTCGATTTCTTCAACTATAAAAGTGGATCATTAGTACAGTTCCCAAAAACATTGACTTATTATAGCACAGAATATAATGATGAGGAGGAATATCCGGACACTTGTATATACGCATGGATTGAAAGTTATTTATCGGATGTCTCTAAAATGGTGTTACGTTTTCCCAAATCAGTGCGAAATCAGTGGAAAGACTATTACAAACAGTTTGTTAATCGAAACTACTTTTATGCGGCCGTCTCTGTCGTCAAAATACAATCCGAAGGATATATTCGACTCAAATCTACCGATCCCTTTGAACAACCGATTATAGACCCGAAATACCTGTCCGCTAAACAGGACTTCGAGGCGTTTGTAGACGTAATCAAATTTTTCTATTATGTCATAGAAATGACTCCGTTCTCTAGATATGTATATATACCCCGATCTATACCTGGATGTGATTACTGTCCAAAAGGACCACTATTTTTATGTGATTTATATATCCGATGTATTGTCCGTCAAATTGGTTTACGTGACTATCATTTGGGTGGCAGTTGTCGTATGGGTTCTGCCAATAGATCTGATACTGTGGTCGACGAACGACTCAGAGTTAAATATATAAAGAATCTAAGAGTGATTGACACCAGTATTATGTCAGATATGGTTAACGCAAACACTCAGGCGGTGGCGATGATGATCGGCGAAAAGGGGGCACATATTGTCAAAGAGGATAACAGACATATATTCGGTGCTAATGATTACGATTATGACAGACAACAGCCTTTAGTTTACTAATTCTATTCTCAACATACTATTCATAAAATTACCCAAGCTCACTTCAGTTAGGCTTAATAATAAAATTTAAATTATAACTAGTTTATTTTAATATTGAAGTCATTTTATTGACCAAAATTATGGTGAATATTATCTTCTTGATTATAATATTACTTTAAATGAGCAATTTAATTTAATAATTAATTTAAAGCATACAAAACTTATTTACATGAGTAATATTGACCCTGTTACTATTGTGTCAGCACAAAAACCGATATAGGATTCACTTTTCCCCCTAAATTAGGGAATGTTGTGAGAGAAAAAAGTTGAATCAATTTTCAAATCATACATTCCCTGAACAAAAATATGATAACTATACGGGGTATTTCAAGTAAAATTAGGGTTTTTCAGTCTAATGTCTTATTTTGTGCTTGCACAATTTAAATTATTTGCTGGAATTGGCGCTAAATTCAAATTACTTGTTATTTTAATTATGATTTTTGTGATTATTATTTGGTTTATCCGTTGATTCGTCTGTTATTATGAATTGATTATAATATAAACCATTTTCCGAATTTTGGTCTCTGTTTTGATCTTTGCCTCCAATACTATCGTAATAAGTGTTATAACTGTCCCACAAACGATTCGATTTGTTTACTTCTATGTCATAAAACTCATCGGAAACCTCACAACAAGAATAAAGTTTTTCAAATGTTTGTGGACTCTCTTTACGCCACTTATCCATAGATAACATTAGAATACAGATTGTTATAAGAGAGGCGCCAATAATCGATAGCATCTCAACGGTCTGTCCCAACAGAACTGCTTCCCAAATGAATGTCATGACAATAGTGAATGTCCTAGTTACTGATACTGGACCAGCTGTTTCGAACTGCATAGCTTTGGAAACAAAATACTGGTCACCGATCCCACAGAAGCCAACCGCCAGAAGTAGACCCCATGTATACCAACCGACTGGAAGTACCAATTCTTTGATCACAACTAATATAATAATACCGACAATAATAACAACTCCCGAATACCACATCACTATTACAGCGACGGGCGTTGATTTTAATTTTCGCAAAGTGATCATGCTAAAACCACCCGACACTGACGACACCACTGCCAATATTGTACCCAACATTCGGTTGTCATAAATTACTTGAGATTGAGGTCCGAATATGAACTCTGGCTGAGCGATAATGACAACCCCGACCAGTGTAATGATACCCGCAATTCCCTGCAATATTGTCAGCCTTTCCTTTAATAGAAAGTATGCAAAAATAGCCACAAATACTGGGGATGAGAATTGAATGGTTGAGGCGTCGGCTAATGGCATGAGTCGATACGCGACAAACACTGTCGTCAGTGTTATTGTCCCGGATATACATCGAAGAGCCAAATATAGATTATGGCCCTCAGCCGGTACTATCGAGTATTGACGTATTATAGTGACGCCACTGAATGATACGAACTGGAATAGTGATCTAGCAACATTCAAATTAAATATTTGTTTTAATAATCAGTTCTTAAAAAAATATTTATTAAATTCAAATTGAAATTCATTTCACTTTTAATCAATTTTTATTTACTCCAATCATTTGTTTAGTTATTTGATATGAAATTAAGTCAAGTATTCAAATATTTTCCGATTCAATGATTAGATACTTATTTATCTCAGATTAGAAACTGTTTTCAGTAATAACCAGAATTCACTGCGTCTTCATTTGAGAGGAAATGACGACAGCTTTCAATAAGAAGTTTATTAATAGCTTCGAACGATAGATAAGAGTTATCACAACTCATTTCAATTGAGCTCTGCTTAAGAATTCGTGGTCTGATTCAAAATAATTGAAGTCTGTATATCATTAGACTATTTAATGATAAGTATTTATCAATTGTTTTCTTATTTCGTCTCAAAATTCATATAATTATCATTTGATTGAATAACATTGAAAAACACTAAATTAGTTGCAATCAAAGTAAAAGTGTTGTACACTCTTATTAATGTATTGAAAGGAGAGGCTCTCATATAATTGCACTCAATATTAATCAGTATTTACATAATTTTCCATTAAATTTATTAATCGTTATTCACTAGGATTTGATCTAGTTAGTATTTCATTTCTAGTATTCTTATGATTTGGATGAATAAATTTCAAAATAAATAAATAAATAATTAGCATGAACAATTTATACCTGATCACGAGTATTTCTATTGAATGAAGCTCTGGTAACAAATTGACAATTGCAGAGCCAATTGAATAGCAAAGGACAGACATCAGAGCCAAAAATATGCCCAGAGCCGGAATCTTTTTCCGCGTCGGTGTCTCAGTCTCTGGTTTTGGGTCATCTGAAGAATTATCTTCACTTTCATTGCTTACCACTACTTCAGTATCGGGAGGTATTTCCAAGTATTTCGGAGTATTTTTTGATTTGAATTTTGGATGAAATGGTGATAAAAGATGTGATTCTTCGTCAATAAAAGTCATTTTGAAGTTTCAAATAATTTAAATCAAAACTTATTTAAACTTTTAATAAAAAAGTATTAAAAAATTTTGTTAACTTTTAATTTAAAGAATCAATAAATACTGGTTTCAAATAAAATTGCTTGATTAGAATTAAATAAATTATATTAGAGACTATATATACTAGAACATTGTTTAAATGAGAATGTCATCAGTGAACAAACTGTCAAAAAAATTATCTAAAAGTCGATTTTCAATACAATTTATAAAGCAATAAATACTAGATTTTCTGAATCTCTATTAAATAGTCTCTTGATTTTGGGTGACAACTCATATCTTTTCAGTAAAATTCTTATCGACCTTTGGCTGATGAGTGGTTGTGCACTCGAAAAGGGTCTCTAAACAGAGACACTACGCCTTTCTGTGTAAATGTTTTCTGATTTGATGTCTATATTTTATTCTAGTGATAAAAATGTTCTTATGTTATGATTGTAATCAATGATCAAATACCGCTTCAAATATTCGAGACTATCTTCAAATTATTTTGAAATTCAGTTGACTACACTCATTTGGTATTTAAATAATAGACAAAATCATTGCTTCTGAGTGAAGCAAAATTAGATTTCAGTTAGAATAAGAAGGATAAGGATAAGTTATCACATAAGTGAGTAAACTGAAGTTTTATTCACTGATTATTTGATCTTGTTAGGCTATGAATATTAAATTAATCTCACCAGTAGTCCCTAGTCTAATCTCTAAACTGGCGAACAGTATATTTGACATTAAGATTAATCTTTAAAAATTGGTTTTTAGTCAACGAATAAATATTTTTTATTCGTTGAAAATATTACAATAAAATTATTTTATCAAAGTTTAGAATTTTGTTTAAATAAAATTAAAACAAATAAATAGTAAAATATCTGAATATTTAAAATAATAATTCAAGCAATTCATGTAAAAACAAACAGACAAATATTCTATGTCCTAAAGAATTTGTTTGTTCTAGATCTACTTGTTTTTACATGAAATGTTTGAATTATTGATTTATTATGATTGGCTCTCATTAGAGTCAGTGCTTAACATTCTGTCAAAAGAACAGAAAAAAATCTTTTTAAAGAAATTATGAATTTTTTTATAATAAAAGTCTGAAAATATTGATTGAGAACACCGGCCACTCCAATGGACTAACATTGACCATATATAAAGTCGATAGACTTAAAGCCCTTATCTAAAAATGGCAAAACAAATCACTGATTTTTAGTTAATTAAAATTTCATTCTTTATTGTAATAACTAATCAAAAATGTTTTAATCTCTTTATCGGAATAAATGAATGAATAGAATGTATTCAATACATATTTAAACAATGAATTTGTTGATAGTTGACTGTCCTCTTAATCCATATTCACAGCCAATGTCTAAATATAAAGTTATTTATTCTAATGATTCTGAAACTGTTCTGATCAATAAAATGCAAATCTGTAAAACTTTAGCAGATAAGTTAGGAAACTTTCTAAATTAAAATAGTTCCATTTTCTTAATAATTATTAAAGCGTCTAATTTCACATAAATCAATATTTTTATCGGTAATCGATATCCAAGAATAGTTCCGAGATATTTTCAAATAATGTATTGAGGGTCATTTTGGCCAAAGTTTTTATTACATAAATCAATATTTTGAGAGGTTATCACATATTTAGTTCTGGAATTGTTTGGTTAGGTAATTGGCAATACCTTATTTTGCCCTTTTGTTTTGTAATTTTACCGATCATTAAATGATAAATCCAATTATCAAGATAATTTAAGCCGAAATTTACAACAATTTAACATGAACATGGCCATTTTTACCTAATATTTACCGTTATATACCGATTTTATATATCACCCCTAAGAGATGAACCCCTCTTCCCATCTGTGTTTTGAACCATCTTGTTTTTTTTGTTTCCTTTAAGTCAAGGACTTTCCATATTCCAGTCCTCTTGAGCTGATTTGAAATATTATTTCATTGTTAATCCAAATACACTAAATCCTGCCGTAAATGAAAATTTTGTTCAGTTAATGGAATTTTTTCAATTATGAAAGCCTTTCATTGAAAGGTTATGAAAAGCTTATAGCATATGTCACGTGACTTAAAAATTGTTCGGTTTGTCGAGGATTTTCTTTACGAGAGAATTAGGTTATGAAAGGACTAGGATTCAGTGCAAATACCATAACTATTATCAGAATCTATTAAAAATTGGAAAAAAATTTTTACAAAATATAAATCGATATTTTATCGTTGATAAGTCAATATTATATTTTAATATGAATTGAATTAAATACAATTAAAATAAATAAATAGAAAAAATGTCGAAATATTTTAAACACTAATTATTGAGTTTCTATTCGATTCGAGTGATTCAATAGATGTTCGCTTAGAGTCAGTGCTTAACATTCGGTCAAAACAACAGAAATAGAAAATCCTTTTAAAGAAATTACGAAATTTTTCGGGATTTTCTTCATAACATTTAGCGAATGCTATAATTAGAACACACCCAGAGATAAGACTCGCCCCCAATATCGATGTCCATTCAACTGGTTCAGCAAAAATGGCCACTTCCCATATAAATGAAAGAACAATATTAAAACTTCTGGTCACTGAAATAGGACCCGCACTTTCATATTTGAAAGCTGTAGTCTGAAAATATTGGTTGAGAACACCGGCCACTCCAATGGCCAATAACATTGACCACATATAAAGTCCTTGAGGTATAACCCACTTATCCAAAAATGGCAAAACAATACTACCGATTACTACAACAGTCACGGAATACCACATCACTATCACAGGAACAGGCGTTGACTTGAGTTTTCTCAAATTGATTAGACTACAGGCGGAACTGACTGCGGCCACAATTGATAGAATAATACCTAGAATTTTATTTTGAATTTCGTCTTAATTTGTACTAAACATGAGTTTTAGATAATTTTGATGACATACCTATTATCCTGTTCTCATAAATTTGATCAGATGCTGTATGAGCAGGTCCAAATATAAATTCAGGCTTTGAGATGACGAAAACTCCGACAACTGTGATGGTACCGGTCAGACCTTGAACTATAGTTATGGGTTCTTTCAATAAAATATATGCGAATATCGTTACAAATACTGGTGACGACAAATAAATGGTTGACGCGTCTGATAATGGCATCAGTCTATAAGACATATATAGTGTGATCAGTGATATGGTTCCAGATATGCAACGGACACACAGATCTATACGATGACCAGGAACTCCAAAAATAGGAAACTTTTTCTTCAATGTTATGATAAAATATGGAATGAATTGAACGACACATCTATTGATTAAATTTCGATATTAAATACAATAATATATAATAAATTATTAGTGATATTTGGAAGTGTTCTTAGAATTCATACCTGAAGACCAGGACCTCAATTGAGTGCAATTCTGTCAATACTTTGACTATAAGTGATGCCAATGAAAACATTGTGATTCCTATTAAAAAATTAAATTAATATTAATAATAATCTTTCGTTTAGTCTTAGACCCACCTAAAAGGGCACAGAGCATTCCGAAAGCAGGAATACGCTCAGGAATAGTCTTTTTCTTTACCCGAACTACATATTCGGTTGGCTCAGGTAATGAGAGTACAGAACATTTTGATATAATTTCATTATTATCGTTAATAACCATTTGATTTGACATAATTTTTAAATTTTTAAAGTAAGTCAATGAAAGTTCAAATATGAATGAAAGGAAGGAATAAAATCTCATCTTTTATATCTAAAAAATGATTTTTCATCCGACAAGATTGACGACATATCGTAATAAAGTGTTTAATAAAATGTATAATAAAGTAATAAAATCTTGATAAATATTGGATTTATATCGAATTTGAAAATTTAATCTTTTAAAAAATAATTTTAGTGATAAGAATATTGTTTTGTCAGATAATTCTAAGAAACATAAAGATATGATAAAATCCTTTTGCATTTGATGTGAAATTCTTAATATTTTATTGTTTTTTGATGACTTTTCGCAAAATAATTTATAACTACCGAAAACAAAAAGAAAATTAATGACAAATAAAAGTAATTTTATTGAACTTTTAATAGACTACTATCTTATCCTTAAATAAATCTAATGAAAAGTTTTCAAAAATAGATAAAAATTCTTTTGGTTCGCAAATCCAATAATAAAATCATTTCGATATCAAATCACTTCCAGTTTTATTGTATCGTTCTTTTAATTAATAAGATTATATTCACGCAAACAGTTCGTGATTTTTGTTTATCAAGATTTTTATCAATAGCTATCAAAGATATTTTCAAAAAGAAATAATTTTTGTTAGATAAGAGAAAAACAATAAAGATTATTTGAATAATAAAATTTTCATCATTAAATTGAAAGAGAAATAAATTGGAAACAAATCTATTTTTATTTTTATTTTATCTTGTTTATATGCAATAAAAAAATATAGATTAATCGATAGATCACTTGATATTAAATTGAACATTTTTGGCTAAACAAATTAAATAAACTAACTTGAATATTTATTTACAAAATGGCAACAATTTATCATGATAACTTTCTAGCATGGACAATTGGTTTGTTTTTTGGCGCACAACTTATTTTTAATTTGTTGGAACACTTCTGGGTTTTCACAGTTCCATTTATAAATTCCCAGTATAATAACACCAGTAGACACTAGTGCCGCACCGGTAGCTGCATTCCAATCAAACTTCCCATTGAGAACCAATATATCCCAAATAAAAGCCAATACAATAGTGAGAGTGCGAGCAATAGATGCCGGACCCGCTGTTTCATATCGTAATGCTATTGTCATAAAATACTGGTCACCGACACCTGATATTCCAATAGCCAATAATAGGGCCCACGTTTGCCAACCAATAGGCCATTGAAATTGTTTCCAAACTAAAAGCGTAATAAGTGTTGTCACTATTATTGCCATCGAATACCAGACCACTACTACAGAAACTGGTGTTGTCTTTAGCTTCCGAAGAGTTATAATAGCCATTGCATTACCGAACGCTCCCATAACTGCTGACAACAGCCCTTCGATCCGGTTTTCAGGTATAATGAGTTGTGAGCCAAACAAAAATTTTGGTTTTGCTATAATTACAACACCGGCCAAAGTTATGGTTCCGGTCAGCACTTGAAGGACAGTCAACGGCTCTTTCAAAATAAGATATGCAAATAATGTGACGAATACTGGCGATGAAAATTGAATGGTTGTGGCGTCCGATAATGGAATCAAACCAAATGCCATAAAACTACCCATCGATGAGACGGTGCCATAGACTCCACGCATCAGAAGACTAAGTCTTTGATCCGAAGGCCCAAACATGTTGTGGCGGTTCACTACTACTATTATAAAGTTGAATAAAAATTGAAAACAGCATCTAAATAGAGGAGCGTAGAGGAGATGGTATGTTAACCACTGTATAATAAGAAAAATAATTGAATTAAGACCTGAAAAACAGCACTTCTAGTGAATGCAAATGTGGTAATAATTTAATGATTAGACTTCCAATAGAATACGACAGAGCACTCAATATCATCATAAATATTCCAAAGGCTGGTATTCGTTCTGGTAATGACTTTTTCTTTTGAGTCACATCTGAATTATTAAGCTCTTTATGTGAGTGTTTTTCTACATCTCTTTTTAATTCTTGAATTTCACATTTTTCATATTTAGACTTATCCTCGACATTCAATTCTAATGAATTTTCTTGTGATTTCATTTATGATTATTTTTATTCGACTAAACTCTAAGTTAAGACTAATTAAAACTTTGATCCAAAAACTGTTAGTCTGAGAATCACTCTCATTATGTAAGAAAACCCGTCTGAACCTCTTTGAACTAAGAATAAATTCGAGTTTTCATTATCTTCTCTAAACACTTGAATTAGTTATCCATTCGAGTGAATAAATTCATTCAGTTTTTCGATAACTTATTTATGGTTTAATGAATGATAATAAAAGTTATCTAATGATAACCAGAGATAAGGCTTCCGTTCAGCAAAAAACACATTTTCATTGATTTCATACTAAACACAGAATTGTTGTCTTTAATTATTAATTACTAATTCGTTAATTGAATTGAATTGAATCCAATTTTTAATTTAGTACTTAATTATTAAAAATGGCAAGTTTATTTGAACAAATGAATAAAATTAGTGAAATCAAATAATGATTATTAATAGATGAGATTATCAGAGACCATGTTCCAAAATTTAAAACCAAGATATTTAAAAGCATGGATTTCTTGAAAACACCATTCCTTTGGACATAGTTTATGGGACAAGTATTTCTAATAATAATCAAAAAGGGTCATGTTAGAATTTAAAATAAATTTTGATAATTAATATAAAACTCTACTCAACTGTTTTTATCGACAATTATCTCATCTTTTGCTCCAAAACTATGCGATGAATCGTTTCTTTCAATTGGTTTGAGTATTGAATCGTATTCAGTAGAGTTGAGTCGTTTATCATCAATACTATCATAATATCGTTGGGAATCCCTTCTGACAATCAGTACTTCACATTCATCTTCGCTCTGGTCTTCTCCATAACAACAGGCACAGCATTTCTGTTTCATTTGTTCGAATTGTTCGGGTTTCTCATGCTTCCATCTTGAAATACCAAGCACAGTTATACAAAATATAACAAGACACGCTCCTACAATACTAGTCCAATCAAATTCTTCATTCAAAACCAGAATGTCATAAACAAATGCTAATACAATATTCAATGTTCGAGTTATGGCTACCGGTCCCGCACTTTCATAATGTAATGCAATGGTCATAAAAAATTGATCAAAAATACCCAAACATCCGATACCAAGAAGAAGCCCGTATTGATGCCATCCAAAGGGCCACTTCCATTGGTCCCATGCAATGAGTATAGTCATACTGCCTGTCATGGCAACAATCGAGAACCAACAGATCACAACCGGCACAGGAGTAGTCTTGAGTTTACGCAATATTATCATAACCGAAGCGGTACTAAAAGCGGCCACAATTGAAAAGATAAGGCCTTCCGTTCGATTTTCGACCACTATTTCAGTGTTTGAGCCAAAAATGAAATCCGGTTTTGATATTATAATAACACCAAAAAAAGTGACGATTCCTGTGATTCCCTGTAATATAGTTAAGGGCTCTTTCAATATGAAAACCGCCAAAAATATCACTAAAACAGGTGAAGAAAACTGAATAGTCGTGGCGTCGGCTAATGGTATCAGACGATAGGCCATAAATATGCAAATGGCAGCCGATGTGCCACAAACCGCACGAATGGCTAAATCTATTCGATGTCCCGACACCCCAAATAAGGGAAGCCTTTGGTATATAACAGGAATGATATAAAATGCCAATTGAAAGCTACACCTAATTGCAAGAACAATAAACTCAATTATACTAATTTAATATAAATAAATGATAAATTCAATAAGTTAGTAAGGTCACATTTATTGAAATTTTTAAAAATATTCACTCAATTTTTAAATAATATTTATATCTAATCAATGTTTAATTGATAGCGAAATTCTGTGGACTCTGAACCTAAACCTACACTTCGGTCAACAACTTTGACATTAATATTGGTTTTTCAATAAAAAATACTTGAATTCGTTTTCCTCTGATTGTGAATAAATCAATAGATTTGGCTCCATTTTAAAATTGATTCACCAGGAATATACTCTTATGTAAATTCGATAAAATAATGTCATTTATATCTTAGGAATATTTAGAATGCGTAGAATCTAAAATTAAAGTGTGTACGGGCTGTTTAAG
>JAQGBR010000542.1:0-12467 GCA_034698525.1 Achipteria nitens | reverse complement strand
TTTGGAATAATCGGACAAAAATCTTAGCCAATTAAAATTATAATAAACCATAATCAAGATATTTTTAAAATTAATTTATCCATAAAATTACAATTTTAATCTTGAGATTAACAAATAGGAAATACATGTAAATGACTTCTTAAGAGTTAAAAGTGCTTAAATAAATTAAATTTTATGAAAATTAAATAATTGAAATAAAATAAAATTAAACTAAATTTAGAGCTCGACATAAATTTAATGGATGTAAATATAACTAAATATTTATTAAATATTAAACAAAATTTGTATTCATATGATATCAAATTCCTTTGAATTCAGCAGAAAATATATGTAATTTTGGTGACAAAAAACAAAATATTAGATTTTGGAACCGATAAAAGCGAAAGAATCTTAAAGTTTTGATACTCCATATTTGGGTACACCATATTTTGATTTGTGATATCACATCATAACTGATATCATTAGATCTTAAGATATTTGATATTTTATTAATAAATATCGGAAAACTTCCTTAAGTGAAGTGAAAGTATATGACTCAATGACTACAAACTATCACTGCTATGGATGTGGTTATAAACGGAAGCGAAAGAAAAAAGAAAATAATGTTAAAAACGGGTCCCTCAAGTGCTCTGCCTTTTGACATAATGCACTGTTGAGTTGAAATACCTGCCAAATATCGGTAATTTAAAAATAGATATTTTATAATAATCTATTCGACGAATATTATAGTAATTAAGCAAAAGAGCGCTAATATTAACTCTGTTTCAGTGGAGTCTTCGCTTTCTTATAACTTCATATAACAGTATATTCTGTGTATTCAGAAAAAGATCTGTTGGTTAACGGATACACAGTTTAAGAGAAAATGAGTGACGTATAGAAGACAGAGAGATATGACGCTCAGAGAGATTTTATATCATTTGTTGGTAACTAAAGATTTTTTTGATTACTTTTCCTCTAATTTTGTATTGCAATCGGAAAAAGTTGAGAATTAATTATGACTCATGTCATCCATCATAAGAAAGAGTTAACACATTTTAATACAAATAAACTGTTATTTTGGTTGACAGCGACAGACAAAACGTAATCTACACTTAGAGTTGCGTTTGTGTTGAATAAAAAGTGGAAGAGATGTGAAAAATGTCCGACAATTTCCACAAATCAGTATATCATAAGAATTTTGCTGCGATTGAGTTAAAGCCAGTGGTTGTGTCTCTTGACTCAAACGTTGACTGTTATTATTGTTATTATTACTTAACAGTAAACCCAATGAGGGATTAGATAAGAGTGAACTCAAAGAAGAGTTTTGTTCGTTTAGATAACAATAGTTATTATCTGAACTGTTTATTAAATGTTTATTAATGTTAGAGTCGGCATAAATAGTCTTACTCTCTGTAGTAGTAGTAGACCTCCCTTTGGTTTGATCGCTACCACTATTATCGAAGTTTTCACTGCAATTATTATCATTATTGTTGTCGAGATTTGTCTCTAAAGCCAATGAAGAATTGATATCCAGTTTTACTTTTTTAGTCTGTACTTCACACATAGGAACAGTAGTTTGTTGGGTATTATATTCTGAGCTACACATGTCATTATGCTCTGAATGAAGTTTGTCTGAATGCACAGAATCGCACTCTACTATCATTTCATTAAAAGTATTCTCAAAATTAGTATAATTAGTGTCACTCTCAACACAATTTTCCATTGAGTTGTTCTCTGTTTCTGTAGTCATGTCTCCACTCGTTTCGCTCCCATTACTAACTGTTGAGGTCTTACTTGACTTTTGATGTGGTTTTGGTTCTGTTACGAGATTGACGTCTAATTCAAATGTAAAAACAATCGATCCTTTAGTTTACTATTATTTTAAAGTTAAATAAGTTTTAATGAATTAGTTTTCATTGACATCAAAATGAATACTAAGTTTTGTTTGATTGTCGACACAAATATCAAACAATTTTTAGTTTTTAATTAACATTAAGTCAAACGCGAAGCCAAACACCAGTCATTCAAAATACTCCTAAAAATTTCTTTAAAATTATTTGTTTTCCACAAAAAGACAAAAATATTTTTCAAAATCAGATAAGTTTAACAAAATTTCAAAAAATTTTTAACAAAAAAAAAGAATACTTCCACTTCATTTATCTTTTGACCTAGCTTATAAATATTCCAAAGTGATCTTAAGTATAATTTCAAGATTTATTTATATTAATTTTGTTGCTAATTCTCAAAATAAATTAAACTCAAAGGTTTTCAATAGTAAAATATTCAAGTGTTCATACCTATTGCCTGTCCGGCCAACATCTGTCCGTCCTGTGTTAGAACAGCATTAATAGCATCCATTTGGTCGTCGTATTGAATGAATGCATAACCTTTTGAAATAAATTGAAGTTTAAAGTCTTTCCTCTCAATTAATACTAAGTGCCTCTCATTATAGTCAACGAATAAGAGATAAAAATAATGTATTTTTAGTTACTTTCTATTCATAAAAATCTACACAAATAAATAAATATGAACTTGAACATCTTAAACTTTTAAGATAAGAAGTTGAGCCTCTTTTGAGAACAACCCGTTTACTCCTAACCTTCAGGTGTCTCATTAAATAAATTGTTTCGCAAATTTTGAAAAACGTTTCTTAAAAATGGAGATAAGAAATTAAAAGATAAATAAGTCATAGGACTCATACCCTTATGCATAGAAATTGCCTTAATTTCTCCGAATTGGATAAAAATCAAATGCAAATGTCTTTTAGTGATAACACTTGTGTTAAGATTTCCAATAAATATTCGTGACTTCAGATCATTAGGCGATCGAGAATTTGTGGCATTACTGACACAAATAGTTTGGTTGTGGTCTCGCATTTGACGTTTCATTCGTCGGCTGTTGGTATTCATGCTCTTTGACTCTCAAACTAATCATTTATTAAGTTTAGGATAAAAACACATAAAACATAAAACATTGAATGACACACAAAACACTTAAACACTTATTTATTATTCTATTAAAAAAACTTTCGAAACACAGAATAATAATCAAAATAAATAAAACCAACGAATAGTGATTGGGATGTTGAAGAAGGAGTGAGTCTGTGGTGTGGCGAAAGTTAGCACAGAATGAATAAACTTTTTAAGAAGACACTCAAAGGTTTGAATAGACAGCACAAGTCATAGGAAGCATGCGAGACATCCAATGCCAAGATTTCTATTGGGATAAGACTAAAACTAAGAGTAAAAGTAAGTATAAAAATAAGAGTAAGAGTAAAGGGGCAAAAGAAAAGCAGAAGACAAGCAAAAGACCTCCTTATCTTAATGTGGATCATATTAATGATTAATGAATGGCTCAAAAGAATGGCATTCTTAACATTATCTGCGGTTTGTGTCTCACATCTAATTAAACGAGTGTTTAGTCTTTTGTGGCTTAAACTCTGTCTGAAGTTCTCTGTCACTAAAAAAATACCATATTTTATGCATCGCTAAGAAAAGCCATTCTATTAATTACTAAAAGCAGTGAATTAACTATTAATTAATTAAATGTTTTATAAATATAAATCAGGAGTCAATCCAACGGTTAGAAAGAGAAGAATAATATAATTAATGACTTTATTCTGAGACAACTTCTATCTCTTGTTTTGTCTTTTTTTGTTTATTCCACAAAATTCTTATAATTTTATACTTTTCAACATTGAATTCAATATTATTTTAAAGCAGCAAAAAATTAACTCTCATTTTCTCATCAAAACTAGAATTTTAGGTCAAATTTCTAATAACAATATTCTACTAAATATTAATTTTAATTTAAAATTCAGGACAATATTCTGGCAAAAACTTAAATTTTAGACACTTTTAATTAAGTTTTTTAAAAAATATTTTTAAAGATTCATATTTTGGTTAACATTTAATAAACATTTTTTTAGTGTAAAATTGATTTGAAGACAACTTTTTTTAAACTCTTTATCTTTAAAATTAATGATTACTTTTAAGACTCTTTTGTTTTGTTTTTTTTGTTCTGAAAAATAAATACTTAAAAATATTTACAGCGAAGAAGACATGGAATTATTTGTGAACTTTAATGGCTTTTAAACATTGGATTTGAGATTATTCTTCAAAATAAATACTCCATAAAAAAGATTCGTTTGTTTTTCTTTTGTATAAAAATTAATTACAATTCAAGAGAACTCAGAATAGTTCCTGTCTTTGATTTTCGATGCAATTGTGGAAAAGATGTCTTATTTTGTGGCGGATTTAGTTTTGAGGCTAAGAAGACAAACGGTTCAATCAGAGTCTTGCGTTCAGTGGCCGTCACTTCAAATACTCTGACTTTTTCTCTTTGGCCCCAACTTTGAGACTCATCGAAATCGACTTCTCGTTCCCTAAATTTGTCGATTTTATTACCGATTGTTATGATTGGGATCTGTTTTGAAAAAAGAGAGATTTAATTAGATTTTAAAATTATTTTGATTCACAGTATTAGAGGACTAGTGTTTTCTGAGGCGGAGATACTATTCATATGATTACATAAATTATGGAAATTATTTCATAAAAAAAGAGCAAAACTTTAACTTAAAATTCTGTTTAACTAAATATTAAGATCCGATTATACGATGGCTGTAATTGCGGTCAATAACCAGATTTGTATGACAACCAAATAATTAAATACAATTCAATATCACAATTAAAGGGCACACCACACACACACACACACACACACACACACCACACCCTCTTTTTATAATTGAGAAGAAGGTTATGGACTGACAACAAAACTATTGATTCCAGTTTTTATCCGAAGATAAAAATTTAATAAATAAAATAAATATTCAAATCATTACATCCTTTTTCTCTTTATATCTATCGATGGCTTTCTTCAAGTGATCGACAATTAAAAAGGAGTTCTTGTCATTTATGGCAAAAGTCAATAAAAAGCCCTAAAAGATAAGAAATGATTAAATAAATAAATAAATTGAGACAAATGTTGGATAACATACGTCTGCATAAGAAATATAAGTTTTGATGGCATCGATGTTAAGCGGAGCCGACTTTAAGACAATTAATTTGTTGTCAAAAATTTGGTCAAAAAAAATCAACAAAAATACAGACCATTCCCGAGACGTCAAAGAAATAAATTTTTTCTTTTGTTTGTCTATCAGTTTCAACGACTGCTCCAAAAATGTCTTCAATAGTTGGCTCATAATTGGAGGTTAACTTCAATTTGGATCCATTGATCAATTGGTTCAAAATTGATGTCTTTCCACACATTTTTGCGCCCAAAACAACCACTTTATAATGTGATCGCATTTTCACTCAAATAATTAAAACTAATTTTAAATTAAAAGACAAACAAATAATTAAAATATCATTCAATCAACTCTTGAGTCGAGTATTTGTCATCAAAATTATTTGTTTACACAATTTGTTGTCTTACAAGACATGAGTCAATAATAACGTCACCTAATCTTTCAATTTTTTTAAATAAGTCAACTAGATTGTTCCATATGTTTCATAGTTAATTTGACAGATACTTAAACAAGATTAAGTTGAATGATCAATTTAGTTCAGGTCAAATAATCATTTAAATAACTCAGAATAATAACTCATAAATTTAGACGTTTTTTATGTAAAATCAAAATATTTACCCCTTTTTGATGCAATACTTTCTGTCATTTGTTTTGTTTTTAACTTTTTTTTTGAATAATGTTTTGATATTTGAGTCAAATTATGTCCGATAATCAACAGCCAGAAGAGTATGAAGACATCAATTTTGAGAATCGAGACGTTGATATTGTCGATGATGTGGTGGAAGAAGAATTAGAAGAGACGTCTGAAGAGTTATCTGATGAACAAAATGAGTTGCAATCGATTGCTATCCAATTGAGTAAAGATTATGCAAATTATTTCGAGTTTGACATCAATCAGGAAGTATTCCAAATATTGTCAATCAATTCAAGTATTCATTTAAAACATTTTATTTATTCAACAGAAGAAAGAAACTGAAGACGCGATCGAAGACTTATTGACTCATTTGGAAGAGTTCTGTGGTTTAATAGAAATGATCAGAAATGACAATAATATCTGTTTAGAAGAAGTATTAAAAAACATTAGCGAAAAGTCAATTATAATGAATCAAATCTATGCAAAGATCGATAAATTGGAACAATTCGTTCAAATTGTCAGACAATGTGTCGACGATATGGACAAAGAGCTGACAAAAGCGGAACAACTATTCGGTGACAATAATAACAATAGAGTTAAGAAGTTTTTCTCCGCTTTTCTGAGCAATACTTCCAAACAAAATACTGTCAAACGATTTGATGCCAAATACGAACCGAAACAGATTTTCCAAACGACTGATTACATTAAGTCTTCTGATTTAGACCTCATTCCTCAAGAATCAGACCAAAGCCATCAACAGATTAATGGTTCCACTAATCACCAGATAAATGGTTCATAGAATTAAACACTAAATTATTGTCAAATTGTTTACATAATTATAATCAGATTTTATGCAAATATTTATTAACTAATAATTTAAGAAATAATACTTTTTTTCGAAAACAAAACTATTTTTAAATGATTTTGTTTTCAAAAACTAATGAGAAATAAATTAAGAAAAAAATATTTTTTAAAAATTAATTTTAATTAAATTTTAAGGAAAAGAAATAAAAAAGTGATACTCTTTTTGAAGTTAGAGATCACTAGAGTTATCCAAAACCACTTTTTCTCCCGGTTTGAATGCAGGCATTCCAAGGTATGGACACTTTGCGCAGCGGAAGGCATCCCCTAAATAACACTTTGAGGATAAGATTGTTAGCCAATGGGATAAACAGGTTGTGTCCGAACACATACATTACCGCACGAAGACTTTGCATTTTGTGAGTTCTCTTTGATCTGTTCGATGACTTCATTTTCAAGTTCTTCAGCCAAACCACACGAACAGTTGGCACAGGCTTTCCGTTGTTTAGTTGTGGCACAGACTTTAAGTGAGTCTGGATTTGGTTTAGTCTTATCCTCGTCTGTCAGCAGAGACTCTTCGTCTATCAATTCTACCGAATCATCGACGATGTCTTCCGCAGCCAATGACCAGATTTTAGCGGCCGAAGACTTTTGTGTGTCACTCAGATTAAGTTTGAGGGCTGACCCGACCTCATAATCAGGTTTTTGAGACACCACTTCATCCGTACTTTCATTGATATTCACAAAACCATTCAATTTAAGCGATGAAACCGTTTGACCGGAAGTGCAGTCTTTGGATTTTAGGATAATTAGTCGGGACTTCGGTTTGAGTGACAATAATATAAGACTCAGAGTTTTGTCGTCCAATGATTGGACAACACTTACGATAACATCATATTTGTTGTCATTTGAAGACACTATCGATTAGACATTTAATTAAAATATAATTAAAATAATAAATAAAACTAACGATTAGTCACGTCATGAGTCGAGACATTATTTTTTCCGACTTTAGTCTCGATTTCGTCGACAACTTTGGGTTCAAACGTCTGATCTTTACTAACAATCAGTAAAACGGAGTCATTATCTTTCAAATGTTTGGCCATTTTTAAGGACTTAAATCAATACTTTTAATACGATTTAATACTTTTAATTAAAATTTCAGAAAAATAAATAAAAATCAAATCTGTTTTGAATTTAAATAACGTTTGACTCAAGGCTTGAGTTTTAAGCAGTCATTGAATGACACAAATAGTGAACTCTTTTGGCGTTTAATATAACTATTATTTAATCACTTTTTAATACAAAATCTTTATTAAAAATCACTCAAATCTTCAGACATTTAATTACCGTTAGATTTATCTTTGATTTTGTATTTGAAATCTAATTTCTGATCAAAAGATGTCGACATTTCGTGACAATTATAATATCAATAAGAAGTACATCCAATGTCCGTATGACTCAAACCATAAGATCCCATCCAATCGAATGCCAATACATTTGATTAAATGCGAAAAGAAGTCAAATCAGAATCTGATGGTCTGTCCATTCAATGCAAGCCATCGGATAAGAAAAGATGAGTACACCTCACATATCAATCGATGCAAATCTCAAACAGAGATAATCAATAAGAGATCCATTAGTTTGGATACCATTAACCCAATCAAAGGAGGAACCAATAAATTCAAAACCAGTCAAACCATTGATTCAGAGATTATCGACGAAATGCCAAAACATATCAAATCAGAGGAAGAGATTAAAACAATAAAAGGAGAGGTCGTCACCGATAAAGTGGTTAATATCACCGCAAAAGAAGAAGAATGGGATTAAACAGAATTTCTTTGATTTCATATTTATTTAAATTTCTTAATAATCGCATAAAAATTGATTCAATAATTAATTCACAATTTATTAGAAAATACTTACTATTAATCTCTTTTCTGATAACATTTTCGACAATAATTTGAATTTAATTATGAATTCAATGTTTTTCATATTATTTAAACTAAACTTTGATTTCCTCTTATTTTTGATTAATGTCTGAATTTTCCTCAAAAATTATTTAAATTCAATATAAATGTATGACTCAATGGAACGGCATTTTTTGAAAAACAAGTCAACTACTGTTAGACTACTGTTAGGCCAATAATATTTGTGTCATTAATAAAGACAATCATTTGATGATTACTCACTTTTTGTAGTCTCTGACCACTAACTCATCCTTTTATTTATAGGTATGACAATAGTTTGCTATACTTTTACTTATAATTATATAACAAAAGTGAAGGACTGGTAAGAGTTATGAACTTTATTTCATTTTATGAGACAATGGATAACATGAATAACTCAATGCATAAACTCTGGTATTGTTTTGAATGCTATCAAAAGTGCTGAGAATAGCATTAGTGGCGAAAAGACTCAAAATCTTTAGTTTAGACATCGACTTAAAAGGAGAACTGATGGGAAGCATGGCTTCGGCTAATGGACTGACTTCCGGCCGACACGCTATGAACGGATGTCAGTGGAGCCTCACTGCCAGTACAGCCATAGCGCCAATTGTGTCGACTCTTCCATCACAACAACCGAGAGATAGAGAACGGATTGAAGTGAAACCGACTCAGACTTTGGTGTTGTTATCCCTTTCATAGAAATGGTTGGATAAAAGTTTTCTCTTTTTCTTGAAATAAATGCATTTCATAACTAAAGTCTTATAACGGAAAGTAAGGAAATCCTTCGGAAGGAGAGTTTTTAACTCAAACCGGCAGAGGAAGGAATTCGCACTCAAACTGAACTCGCTTATGGAGAGTCCTCTTTCAAATGAATGTGACTTAAACTGAAGTTATTGAAAGAAAATATGCGATTCTATTGAAAATAGGAACAAATGAAAGTTATCCGATATGGGGTTAAAAGGATTTCCGATTCAATACTAGAGTTCTGGTTATCCCAAAGTAATGCCAATACTATTGGAATGTATTTGATTGGGTTCTTATAATAGCAATCAATTTAATAATTGCAAAACAAGTGATATTTCCTTAAGTATTCCCACTTTTATTAAGAACTTTTATTTCATATTTCTTATGATTTGAGTAAAAGTCAAACTATACTCAACTGATTTCCCCTTTGATTTGACTCTAAAACTAACAGCTATTGTAAGAGAAGTATAGATGAAAAAGACTCAACTGAATGATGGGATGCTTTAGTCAGTGCCTCATCTATAACAGGAAACGCTGACTCAGTTCAGTACATTTCAGTACTAAAACATTAAAACTTTTGATCGAACCGTCAGTCAGAGAGACTGTTGTAGTGATAGACAGAGCAAAACATCACTTACGGAACACAAAACTTATATTCACTCATAAGTTATTCAAAGAGAAAATCAATAATTGTTTTCGAGAGTGAAATACATTTTTTGTGAGCATTAAATGGTTAGCCTTTTAGACAATAGTTTTAGAGAGTAATTATCGGACGACGAGTTCAACAACAGGACAAACACAGTCTCACCACAAATATTCGCATTAATTCTTGAGAAACTTGAGTTGAGGGCCAAAACGGATGCCATGTATGCCATACAGTGAAGTGTCATTCGCAGCTCACAAACCATTATGATATTCCTCTCCAAATGAAATGGTTGTGAAACCGAATGCTTAGCTCTTATGACCCAATGTTTGCACAATCGATAACTATTGCAAGTATTGGCTTTCAAACTCAGCCAAACAGAGCTCAATATTTTATTATAAATATAATATGAAAGTAGAATATGAAGTTTCAATTATATGTCTTTCCCTAAGAAATAGCACTCATTTTGCGATAACTAACAAAATGAACAAAAATATTATTTTTGATTCTTATTCTCAAAACAAGAGAGTCTTATGAGAAAAACTCCTGAAAAAAGTTGAGTTCTTTTTTATAGGAGAAAATAAAGTCAATTCAGAAAATAAAAGAATTGAAGAAATTTGTTGCGAATAAAAATTGTCGCCTTCAGGGAAATCATACAACAAATCAGAGCTAATGGAGTGCTGTAGTAGTGGTGTAACAAACTTTTGTATTACGTTTTTCCCAATCACAACAATTGCAGTCGTAATGAATTTAATTGACCTCTCATACTATGGCCTTATCCTATGGTTCATTTGGTATCTCTTTTTACTATACGACACACTCTTCAATACATATAATAATACAATTCATGAGAAAAACCTAAAATATCTTAAATGTGAGTCTGATTTAGAAGTCAGCAAATTGTAAACAGGACTACAAAAATTCATTTGGGATTTGATGGTATAAATGCATGAATGATGAACACCAACACTGAGTAGAAAATAGAGCAAAAACTGAACGGAATAGAAATAAAGTGTGCGCTGATGTCATTGAATTGAATTTGCATTTCTCCAATTTATCCAATGCTAAAGACTGAGACTCTCTCTTTCAGTGATTGGGCCCTAATATTTCAAAGTGTCAACTTTGCCTCAGCTCTAGCATTAGTTGTAGGATGAATCCAGCGATACATCCACTCTATTATATCAGATGTTCTTCGATGCGTGATTTACTTAACATATTATCCAACTTTGAATTTTTGGTTCACAAAAAGTCAAAAATGACTTCAACTGAATAAATGTCATAAATAAGGCTTATATTGAATTCTTTGTCAATCACTCACACAATACTTTTTTAACATTTCATTCATTTTCCATATTTGAAGTCAAAATATTAGTGGAAATGAAGAGAGTGTTTAATGACGTGAAAACAGAACCAAAACTTAATAATAATATTTCAATAAAAATAATAAATATATCGAAAATAATTACAAACAATAAATTAAAATAGAGGACAGAGTTTTTGCAGTTAAACCACAAGTTGTTTACAAATCAAGTTTTAGTATTTTTTCAAACGATAATAACATTTTTGGTTATCAAATATTTCGTTTGACATTTGTATTAGTCTTAAGAGTGAAAAAGTGAGAGTAAGAAACTTTTCTTATTCTGAGTCTTTTTTCATTGGAATAAAGACTTTTATGAAGTGTAACTTCCTATGCATTGTTGCATTGGTTTCCGGGTCATATGCTTTTAGATCTTTCCATATAAATGTTTCCAATGGACTGTCTTTTGATGGCACCGGGAGAATAGCGTGCAATTCACTCAGAGTCCACTTTTCATTTAAAAAATAACTGGTATTTTGTTTGTTTTGACCGATCAAATGGTGTTGAAAAATGCTTAGGGCATAGCAATTGTCTAACTGTGCAAACTGTGCGACAATCAGAACAAGAATAAAAGCAACAGAACTACACATCTATTGACGAAAAAATAATATCGAGAAAAACAAAACATTTGGACTCAAGTGTAGAGTCGATTCATCAAAACTTAATGTGACTTTTTTTTAATTCCAGTCTTCTCTTCATATTAAAGGAAAAGCAAAATAATGTCTTCTCGACAGCCGTCTGTGTCGGTCCGGAAACAGGAAACAATAGCCTACAAGTTAGTCGACAAGTTTATGATAAAAATGTTGAGACACTTAATATTAGTGAAGAACTGTTGTTAACAATAACCAGATCTGAGTTGTCATAAACGATGACAACCGAAAACAATTCACTCAGAATTTATTTTCTATAATAAAGACATTAACTTTAAAACTAACTCTAAATTCATTAAATATTTACTCACAAAAAACATTTAAAAAACAACAAAATTATAAATGATTTCAAAGTGTAATATGTGCTTGTTCAACTCATCTACATATTTATTTTAGTGTAAAATACAATAACAATTCTAAATTTAGCAAGTTTGTTTTAAAATTATAAGACAATAAAATTAGATTAAAATCGATTGAATTTATATTAAAATGAACGTATCTTTCTATTAAGATACTTTAATCAATTCTCAGTTCATTTTTGATTATTTTTACATTTTAATCTAAACTTGCTAAATCTACAAAATTTTTTATGCTATTTTACACTAAAATAAATATGTACATGAGTTGAACAGGCAAAATTTAATATCTCTTCATACAAATTAAAATAAATGTATATTGAAT
>JAQGBR010000541.1:0-12468 GCA_034698525.1 Achipteria nitens | reverse complement strand
TTTAAAATGTCAAATGAAATGTTTATAAAAAAGAGTATTTTCTCATTAAAATACCAGTTATTCTGAAAGAAATGTTAATTTATATTTCAAAAAGAAATCTCCATTTTTTATGCAATCGTTTGCGAAAAAGGTATTAAAATTAAAAAAACAAAATTTCAAAAATCAGTAAAAATTTGTGAATATAATGAATGAGTTCTTTAAATGACTCTATTTTTTTGTTTTGCTCATAAAAATCCTTTAATAAATCAATCAAAATGAAAAATATCATTGAAATGACCTGAGTTTAAACGCGTTAAATGTAAGTTACATACATTTTATAGAGTTTTTAAAATACTCTTTTAAAAGACTTTAACTTATAATAAAGTACTGAAAGTTTGTATCAAATTTTGTTAAACCATATGAAGGAAAACAGCTATAAATTGGCTAAAACAATGTCAGTTCCCAAATTCAGATACAAAATAAGGCAAACAAAGTATAAAAGAATAGTAATTAATACTTATTATAATTAAATATTAAAATAGAATATAATTATCTCTAATAGAAAATATCTAAACATTTGGTTCAATATTTATTTGGATAAAGAGAACCAATTTCTGTATAAACACTCAAATTGTAAGTCAGTTGAGAAAAATGGATGAAAAGTAAATAAAAATAAATTTAATAAATAAGTCATAACTTCTAAAGAGTTTTCGAGATTAGATTCGATCACAAAAATATTTAACTTTTTAACCATAAGTTGGAAGAAAATAAGGAGAGGGAGAGGGAGAGAGAGAGAGATGAAAAGAAAAAAACGAATTCTATCTCAACATTTGGACTGGTGTATATTTGGTGTTGCCAACACAAAAGGAATTGAAAACTTCTTCATGTTAGAGTCTTTCCTTGAGAATGTAAACTCCAGGCAAAAAATAAAGAAAATTATAAAAATAACTTTTTAGCTAAAAATCAATTTTATAACTGAATGGAAATATCTAACTCTTGGAATTAAAATTAGTATGATTAGTTTAAGAATGGTCTAACTTTTAGGGGCATATTTAATTAGCCAAACGGACAGTCAAAACAGTCAAAGATAACAGAAAAAGAATAAATTTATGTTTTTAATGCTTTTATTCGACATTAGCTTTAAAGTTGACTCACATTATTAAAACCTTTTGAAGTATTTGGGAATATTTTTTCATTCATTCAACAGTTGATATGCCGATCAAAATTAGATTTTGCAATCAGTTTAACATTCTTGATCAAGCCACAATTATTAATCAGATTCATAAATTCCAATATTTACCTAGTGAGAACAATTATTAAGCCTGACTAAAATGTATTAAATTAATATTCCGTAAAATATTTGTCAATGGGTGCTCAAGGTAGGATTATGTGAATTTACTAAATGATCAAGGAATTGAAATTGTTGTGTTGGCAACGCTATGAATGTGGTGTCTATTGGAGTGAGTGTTAGGCCAAAGATGACAAGCCATTAGAGCAAACAGAGCACGTAATGTCAAAATCATATTAGACAACGTGTGCCGAAATTCCAACCATTTTTAGCCATCAAAGAAAAACAGTGAAAAAGTATTTCTCTTTTCATTTGTATTCTTCTTATATTAGTGTTCGACTCACGTACTGATTGACGGCTCCACTCATTGTTATTTCCGGTCAATAGTATTGAAATTAGAGGTATTCTCTTTTTCTTATATGAAATACCAATTCCGAGAGTAAAATATATAATTCGATACCAGATTTGTTGGACATACAGAAGGAATGCTATTATTCTTATGTGATCTCTATTTTGAATAGTCGTTCAAAGAAATGGATTGATCTCTACTTTTCTGACGAACTATTCGTTTGAATAATAAAAAGTTTTTTCTCTCAATTCAATCCCGAACTGATCTGAACCACTGTTTATATATGTGTGCGCGCTATGAGAGCCCCGGATTAAAGTCAATTTCATTGCTCAGTGGCTGAGATGAAGCCTCAAAATCCCTAAGCATTGGTAACGATAGCACTACTTCTATGTTTTGAGTCGTCTTTTATGCCTCAGTGAACAGCCGTAAGAAAAATATTTGCTTTAAGTTTTTGCTCGTATTCTGGATATAAAATCAGACATAAGAATAGAAAAGAATAGAATAGAAGAGAAAATTATAGAAAAGACCTGAAACCGATAGAGAATCAGTTGAGAGTATCAGTCAGTGCCTCACAAACGCATTGGACTCAAAGATTGAATCCTTGAGAACAGTATTCTTTTGACAGGAGCTCACTCTCACTCAATTTAGGCACACAACGATTGGGCCACTTTTGTCAGACAACATACACACAGACCTCAAAAAATCTGATAATTTAAAATCTCAAACGAATGGCGGAACCGAAAGCTTTTCTAAAATAGGTATAGAAATTGGTTTAATACAGAAATTTACACAATGAATGAACTACTGGTCTCTCATATCTCTATAAGAATAGCTACTTCTAGAAAATAAGTTTCAATTTATTTTCAGTGATCGAGCAAAAAGAAAAAAGTATAATACGGTTCAGATTCACATTTAATTCTGTTTGAATTTCACGTAAAAAAGGAAAGACTAATATTCAAGAGGTTTATATGGTATGGAAAACAAGCAAAATAATAGCTCCGGTAGTACTTAGAAAACAGAAGAGTATAGACACGTCAAACAGAGACGACCTGTTCTTCGGTCTGAAGAATTTTCTCAGAAGAACACACAAAATGTTTTTCTCAAATTAAAATGTATTCCCATTTGAAATAAACAAATAGAGAAAACATAAGAAAAAGGAGAAAAAACTAAACACAAAACAAAAGTAATAATAAAATAGAAGACATGAAACAAATAATAATAATAAGAGTAAAAAGTTTTTTATGCATTTTTCTCTCTTCAAATACATTAGAGTTAGATATTTGTGGATCAATAAAAACCTGGAATTGAGGCAAAATGTAATTCATATAATGAATGAGAACTAAAATATTAGATTCATAACAAGAAACAGATCTATGAATTGAAAAACATATAAAAGTTTTATATCAAAAAGAGAATCCAATCCAATCTCCGAACTGACAGAAGAGTATAAATAAGAAAACATTCACTCGAATTGAATAAATAATTTAATGATGTTTTAAACGTCAATCAATAATCAGAGGAATACATTTCAGGACATAATAGTTGTCATACATTTTTTTTGGTAAATTTTTTTAAGGCATTCCTTTTTGCATCAATTTTTCACTATCTATTTGCCGACTCTTTTCCTTAAACGCCTTACAAATCAAAGTCAAAAAACTGAATAATAAGAACTCTCCGGCACTTCGAGAGCACACAGAGAGAGAAATAAAGTACAAGAATTTTTAGAGATCCAAATATACTGAAGAAGAAAATCTATTTCTTAGAGCGAAAAATTAACCTGAAAAAATAAAATATCTAAAGACTTGATTAAATAAATTTGTTTTTTTGACCATTTATTTCATTATATCGTTTTTAATAGATAGATGTGAGTGCGCTCACATTTAAGGGTTAGGTCCAACCTCTCCTTTAAAAAGCGATATTTTCGGCAGAGTTTAAGAACTGATAGCCTCGAAAAATAGAGAATAAAAAAGAGCTCTTCACTAATATCTCATGTTATGGCATAAGTCGTGATCGAAATCAATTTTCAACGAAAAAAAATACTCACAAATAGTTTTAGAGTCAAAACCAGTCGAACGAAGAGATGAGAAAAAAATTATTTATTAAATGAGTAGAAAATAAATAATGATTTCGTTGCGCACACACAGAGAGCGAGTCCCGGGACAGGAATCCCACGAAAAATTATTTTCAATATATCTGTTGCGTGTGGTGTTCGTATGTGTGTGTACTGTCCGTAGAGTGAAACCGTCCGCTCGAATACTCCAAGAGTTCAACGAAAAAAGTTATTTTTAATAAATAGTTTCAAAAGTCTTTTGGATTAATAGAGAGAATGATTTTTGAATTATTAAACTACTTATGAGTTCCAATAAAACATATTAACAATATTTCTATCGTCCAAAAGATACACAAAATCAAATCGCATTAAAAACATAAGACATGAAAATCACATAAAATTAAAACATTTTGCAAATACTATTCAGAAGAAAACTATTATTATTTTTATTATATATTTTGGTTCACTTAAACCGATAGCTTAGAGAAGGAAAAGAATGCTGTGTTTGGGTCTACCACTTCGCGAAGAGTAATAAGTTTCAGACAGAGATTTGAAAACATGTTTCGATAGCGCAACCGTAAGTGATGGCTCCTTCCACTCTGATATAAGAGGTAGAGTGACAGCAAAAGAGTCACTCGAATTCGCCGATCGATATTCGGTCAATGGTTAGCACTGAAACACTACTACTAATTGTGTTTTAATGAAAAATTGATACAATTTACACCCAGTAGTCAAAAATTATCATTAAAATAATGAGATTAACTTGCTACAATACTAATAACTACGAGTAAACATTGGTTTTGATCTTCAGTTAGTATCTCATCGGTTAATAACATATGAGTTTCCCTCAAAACTTGGTCTTCAATCAGATAAACTTAATCTTCGTTTTTGGGGGTCATTCTTGGGTTAGGGATCATATTTCTGATGAGGAACAGACCATTTTATGTGTTGGGGGACAGGGTGGACTAGACTTAATCTTTCGTATGAAAAAATATGGTTTCGTATGTAAAACACTATCAGAGTTTTGCCCGCCTTTCTGACTATCACTACAGATATAACGAGTTAGGAATGAATGAGTGGAAAGATATGTCAAAAGGAATGTACAGATATATTGTACTCTTGTTTTTTCTATCATAAGAATATATTTCTTCGCTTTTCTTGTTTTGTCACTAATTTTTCTTCTCATGTCTTTAACGAATAGAAAGGTATAGCTATTGAAATGTGATTTGTTGTTCATGTGCTCAAAACACTCGTCCATCTATTGTAGGCAACTCTCAATGTGTTTGCAATCGTAACTCACTTATGGCTTATATCGTAATGTATACAAACTATCGAAAGGTGTTCTTATTTTATCGTTAAGAAAACGGGTATAAAAAACAACAAACAAAAAATACATTACAACACAATCTCTATCTATAACTAACAGTTTTAGGCTCAGCATAAGAGGTTGGATATTAGATTAGAAATATTTCATTCCTAACAATCGACGAGAAATTAATGCAAAGACACTATTTTTATACCGAACTCAAGAAATAATATATCGACGAATAGTCTTGGATTATAATATTGTCTATAATACATATGCATGAGATCTATGGCTCTCATCAAAACTCTTAGCAGAAGAGAGAAACAAATTTACCCGGAATTCAAAGAACACATATTCTGCACACACATACTTAGACAATACACACCATAACATTTGTGTATTGAGTCAAATTACAGTATAAAACTACTCTATGTTTTGGAATGGAAACAAAATTGTAGTTTAAGTTACTTTTAATATTACAAATGGAGATAAAAATATATATATAAATGTTTTGATGATATGAAAGAATTTATTAACCGATACAACAAAAACCTGTATTCAATCGATTTTAGTGCACAATATTTCTCTCCACTAATATTATGTATGCATTTATTATTGTATGTTATGTTTTGTTCAATCGATTCGCTATCGAAATACACACTCAGTTGAATATAAAACTATATTAATAATTTACGGCTAAAATATTGTATATCTCTTCTCCTGTAGTGTTATATATATTTTTAGCTCTCAGACTAATTAGTTATCACGCAATCAAATCATCAATACTATAGATTTGGCACAAAATATATTCAATAGACAGTAGAATAGAGTAGTATAGAGGGACTGAAAGGGATGTCCATACAAATAGACCTTATTTGGTAGAATCGGGGTCCAAACAATACATAGATATCCCCCGGCGTTTGTATATGAATTCTGAAGTAAAAAGGCATAACATTCTCAAAACTGATGAATTGGATGTGAATTTTTTTACAAAATTTTCTCTTAAAGCGATAATTAGATCGTAATTACATCAAAAACCAGGAAAAATGTCTATTGAAATATAGATTAGGGTATATTCTCTATACCTGGCTATACCTCAAAAATTATATATCAGGTAAAGTATTTCTAGAGAGAGAAAGATATTACTATTATTATTATAATAAAGTATTAAATTATTTGTCACACATTTTTCACAATAAATTAATTGAATCCAATTTTCATTCATAAAAAACAAGAATAAAAATATAGACTCAAATTGAGAGCAAAAAAATATTGAATAAAATGTTAATTATTTTAATTAAATTTTATTAATCCTAACATAAAATATTAATTATATCATCGCTTTAAGCAATTTTTGAAAATAGATTTAAATATTTTGAATTTAATTCAAAATATTGATGAAAACCACAATTATTTACTTTTTAAAAAATTATTAAACATTATTATCTTCAATCGGAATCTAATGGCCCTCACCTGACCCCAAGTGTCTCTTATTGGAAGACATTCTTCTTTAGGACTCAAATCAAAATTCGTTTCGTATTAATTGATTGTTAATACGAAGGATTGGGACAGAACTTTACCTGAAGATTAGATACTTCGAGAAGTGTAAGTCATAAGACTTTGGATCCATTGAAGACAAAAGTCTGAGTCCTGACAACTCAAATAATAGACTGTTGACAGACAGGGAAGGGCTCTCTCGACCACTTGAAAGCAATTGGGTTTATCGAAGAGAGAGTCGTGAACTGAATAAACATAAGAGAAGGACAGACCCTTGAGTCGAAATTTTATTCAAAAATAAAATCTGCTTCAGGTGAGCACATCATTTGACCATCTCTTATAAGTAGTGCATTTCGAGAAAAGTTAGGTTAAGGTCTAACATATTTTCATATGAATTGTGAACATCTCTTAAAAGACAATTCCTTTGAAATCTTAAAAAACTCTGACTTTAAATGATTTAATTTTTAATTAATTAAACAAAAGTCGAGATTTAAGTTAAATGAAAACAATTTTTATTTTCAGACAAAAAATGAATAAAAGTTTTTACAGAAAAAAGTATTTAATTTAAAAATTGAATAAATAGTGGAAAAGAGATGTCTATTGAGGTATGATTTCAATGATAGCATTACTCAGTTCTGATTGAATCACTTTCTTTATTTAATAAATATTTGAATTATTTTATTGAATTTATTCATAAATGATTAAACTTGACTTTAATTTTAAATAAATGATTAAAACTTTTCAAATCTTAATATAAAATTCTTAATATTTAGGACTAAAATAAAATTAATTAAGTGAAAGTTATCATAAATGAGGCACTCTTATCAATATGAATATGTAAATATTCAAATTCTCAATGATTAGAACGAAGTGATTAGCTTTTATATAAACTAAACTTTGTTTTTAATGTTCATTAAGTTTTTTGGCGAACAACTAATTTAATGTATTTTAATTAATAAGAATGGATGCAATGGTAAATTATACTTTTAAAAACATTTAATCATATTTTTTCTTTTAACTAGAAATTATTAATAATTTTAACGGTATTGTTGGCAAACACTACTATTATAATCAGTTTCTCACTCTCAAAAATTATACCTTATGGAGAAACAATCAAAGGATCAGTTCCTTCACACAATTTCTCAAATTTGTTCCTAAAGTCGAACAACAACTCTAATGTTTGCGTTAACATTAAAGAAGAATATCTTAAATGCAAAAGCATTTTAAGAGAAAATGATAATAACCAATGCCATTTACTGAACAAAAGGGAGGTAAACATTCAATTGGAATTAATTTCAACAAAATTTAAAAAGTATTCATTATTCATTGGATGCATTGAAACACTCGTTGTTAACACAATTCATCAATTCGACTATAATCAACCTGGTCCTTCTGGCTTATCCACTAATTAAAATTAGCGCGATATAACAATTGGCGTACACCTGTCGGCCAGCTATGAATATAATTAAGAAAATGATTTGATTTCAATAAAAACTTGTTTTTATTTAAAAGCCATATCTTTTGTACTCTTGACTTCATTGGATTGGGTCGCGAATCAAGACTTCTGTCAGTCTTACGAAAACAACAATTACTCTTTGATTGTCTTTTCGCAGAGTAGTGACACAATTCTGCTGATAGTGGACAGACATTTCTGGAGACTTAGAGAAAGCAATTCGGTTTTGGTATTTGATAGACAGGACTTACAGGCATCGAATTCTAGTGAACAATGGACTGAAAAAAGTTATGTCTTTGCATTTCCAGTCTATAATGAAACAGATGATCACTACAGAGGAATGGCACTCTTTGAAGAACCACCTACCAAGGTAGTAATCAAATTGTTAAACAGATTACTAATTGCTATGCCTTTAGTTCGATGATTATAGTCGTCAATACAAAAGAGTATATTCTTGTCGTTATTATCGCTTTTATGGCAATTATTTTGAAAACCTTAATAAGAGGGGAGGGTTCAATTCTACTGTACGACATAACTTCGAAACAATAGTTGTATTCACTATTTTCAATGAAAAATTGAATGTCGCTATCGAACAGTATAGGGATAATGAAAGCGACACTTTTAATAGAAACCCTCGTTATGTTAAATCCAGTTTTGGTCTTTTAAATGAAAGTAATAGGACTCGAAATGATACCATTTTTGATCAGTTGATTAAACTTCGAAACTATTCTACGAATACTTCAATTATTGGTAGTTATCTTAATTCGAAGAATGATATTATTTTTTTCTTCAGAATTGAAGATTCCATCAAATATTGTGCTATCGATCAGGTATTCAATTGTCGATTGAAATGAATATTTATTTAATAAATAATTTTATCAATTTTTTTAATAAACAGTGCATTAGAGAAGAGTATAAGGTTTTAGTCAATTGTAATGAAATGCCAATTGTTCTCATCATTTGGATTCTTGGGTTATCTCTTGTGATTCTTGTGCTGTTTGTGATTATCGTTGTGATTGCCTTCTATTATATAAGAGATAGTAAAACGACATCCGAAATACAAGACTCGTCTTCAAAGGCTAAGACTTTGGAAAAACCAAAAACAACAGAAGAAATGAAAACAACAGAAGAAATGAAAACAACAGAAGAAATGAAAACAACAGAAGAAATGAAAACAACAGAAGAAGTGAACAAAGTTTCGCCGAAACACATCCTAAAACTGAGTAAACCCTTGAAACCAAAGAAGTCTCCAAAACATTAAAAATTATTTTAATATTTTAGACATTAATTTTGTAATTAATTTAAGTATTATTTTGATTATTACGTTCAGAATATTTAAATCTTAATCTAATGAACAGATATTTTAAAATTTATTAAATGTTTTAAATTGAATTTTGATGTGAATTAAAAATTTATTCTTTGAAATATTGATTAAAATTCATTTCATTTAAATCAGTTCCAAAAAAGGAGTTGAGGTCTGCTTTGTTTCAATCAATTGTTTTAATCATAAATTTTGATACAATTTGTGGATCAGAATCGATATCTGAGTTAAAGTCTGTAATTATTTTATTCAATAATTTAATCAATACTTAAACACAACTTATTTCGAAACAAATTTATTTGAAATCAAAACAAACAGAAAATGTAAACAAACACTGAATTCAACAAAATATTACCAAATCTAAAGTCATTCATAAATATGTGGAGTAGTCTCTCCTGTTTGGCTCAATTCATACCCTGGATATCTGGGATGTGTGTAAAGTATAGACAAAATTGTAAACAAACAGTGATTTCAATAAATATGTGACGAAATTCTTTAGTCATTCATAAAAGACATTAATTGTGAATCAATTTATGACTAATCAATGATAAGAATTACAGTAAATAAATAAATAAATATTTAAAACAATTGAAAAAACAATAATCAAAAGCAAACAAATGTTTGACTCATTTAAACGTTTTTATGCCTTTTATTCGATATTTTATTTTAAATTTGATTTTAAGTTATTTTGTAGTCATTTATCGATTAAATTATGGACTCATTTAATGAAAAAAACAATTTTGAAGTATTGGTCGAAATATTTGAGAGTAAATACAAGTTTGTTGTCAATGAATGTCACCAAAAGTGGTCAAAACTGAAGGAATCAATTGAAGACCGAATCAATCAAATGATTGGCCAAAAAATTGATTTTAAAAACCATTCGTTTGAAGTGATTATTGATTTTATTGATTATTAAAACTCTTAGTCTTATATCTGATTCTTTAGATATTTGATGACTCGTCGAAGACATTCATAGAATTGGATCAAAATGTTTACAATCAGTTCCGATGTCTACCGAAAATCCATGTTTTGGTCACAAATAGAGTGGTATTCAAACGTAAACCCAATGACAGCGAACTAAAAAAGTGGAGGAATGTTAAGACTTCTGAAGCCATTGTCTCAGATCTCAATGACTTTAAATTATTGATTGCAAACGAAAGAGAAAATTTTGAACTACTTTTGGCCAAAACTGTCACCGAATCTAAATTGAATGTCGACTCAAAGCAGGTCTGGATTTCTGTCTCACAAGAGTTGACAACAAATGGTTATAATGAGTGGACACCAAACCGTTGTCGCAGTCGATTCTCAAATCTGATCCACAAATATGTCACTCATTTGTCTAATTATGAGACCTATTCTGAAGCGACAAAGAGTTGGCCGCCATTTAAATACTTTAATTCAATCGATTCGGAGAAACTGAAAAAAGTGGTCAAAAAGAAGACAATAAATAAAATAGAAATCTGTAGACAAATGTTTTCATCAAAAAAATCCAAAAATACTATTAATTGTGTTTCAAATGGAGTCCAAAATCCAGACAATTGGTGTCTAATGGAAAGTCGTTTCAGTACAGAAACAAAGCTAATACCTGTCCGCAAATCGGTGTCCGACTCTGTTATCGATTGGTTTATGAACTCAAATTCAAAGCCATAAACTCTTCAACTCATTTAAATTAAAAGTAATATATATTTGAAACATATTTTAATACATTTTTGTTTTAAAAATAATCTTTAAATACATTTAATTCAAATTATTAATTGATATTAAAATTGTTTAATAGTTTTTTGCGATTAATATGTTTTATGTTTAATAAAAGCCTTATTTTTTTGACGACAAATCATTCTGTTTTTATGGCAATCACTTTAAGATGAGTTAAAAAAAGTATTGAAATTTTGTTTAATTAAATAATTATTTTTGAAAATGTTATTCAAAGAGTAATTTATTTTATTTTTAAAATATTTTTTAATGATTTAAATTCAAACAACAATTGAAAAGATTTGAAAATTTTTGCCATAATTTCACTCAGAATTTATGTGAAAATAAAAGACTGTTTAATATTCTGGTTGTCTCTAATGGCGAACAAACAGAGAGGCAGTAAAAGAAAGGTTTTGGGAGTTTTTGCTGTCGGAGGAATGGCTGCACTCTATGGTTACTGGCGTTTGAATCAGTCCTCTCCAGATGGAAAGGGCAAACAGCCTGGAAAACAGAAGTCTATTGAAGATATGTTCAAAGAATTGAAGTCAGAATCAAAGCAAACATTTGAAAATTTGAAACAAAAGGGCAAGGAGCAACTTGCCCGTATCAAAAAAGTTCTATCTGGTGGGGAGACCTCTTCTAACAAAAGTGATAACAATTCAAACGGTAAACCAAAACTCAAGCATCTAATAAGGGCTAATAAAACTCTGAAAAATAACTCTGAAAAAGAGTCGACTAGAGATTTGTCAAACCAGTCCTCTACAGATGGAAAGGGCAAACAGTCTGCAGAACAAAAGTCAACTGAAGATATGCTCAAAGAATTATATGAAGAATATGTGAATAAGAACTCAGATAACTCTTCAAACAAAAAACCAAAACCTAAATTGAGTGACACTGAAATAGTGAAGAGCTCTGAGAAACAGTCCACTGGAGATATGTTCGAGAAATTGAAGTCAAAATCAAAGAAAACATTTGACAAATTGAAACAAAAGACCAAGGATGAATTTGAGCATATCAAAAAAGACATAACAGGAACATCTCAAGTAGAGACTTCTACTCACAGAGAGGATGACTATTATTCAAATAGAAAACATAGTTTTTATAGAACCAAGAAATAAGATTCTGGAGTTCTCAAGAAACACAACCAAGATAATGAGAAAATAAACTAACTAAGCTAATAAACAAATTATTTTCTCTGAAATATCAGATAATTTTTTATAAATTTTCAGAATTTTTCAACTTTTAAATAATGAAATAAAATAACTGAAAAGGTATTGAGTTTTGTTAGAAAATGTTGTATTCAAAGAGTGCAGTCATTTATTTAATTTTTAAATTTTTTTTATTGTTTTAAATTCAAAGAATTAAAAAATTTTGTTATAATTTTTACTCAAAATTTATGGGAAAACAAAAGACTGTTTAATATTCTGATCGTCTCTAATGTCAAACAAACAGAGAGGCAGTAAAAGAATGGTTTTGGGAGTGTTAGCTGTCGGAGGAATGGCTGCATTCTATGGATATTGGCGTATGAATCAG